>JAKWBO010000350.1:0-54952 GCA_034336685.1 Luscinia luscinia
CCGAGCGACACTTCGTCACCATCTCGTCCCCGCTGGCCACGCAGATCCCCCAAGGTGACCCTCCCAAAATCCCCAATTTTTACCTGGGCTCTCCTCATCCCATTTCCCCAAAATCCCCATTTTCGCCAAAATTCTGATTATTTACCTGTGCTCTCCTCAGTCCATTTCCCCAAAATTCGGATTTTTTACATGTGTTCTCCTCAGTCCATTTCCCCAAAATTCCCATTTTTTACCTGGATTCTCCTCAGTCCGTTTCCCCAAAATTCCGATTTTCGCCAAAATTCCGATTTTTTACCTGTGTTCTCCTTGGTCCATTTCTCCAAAATTCCGATTTTTTTACCTGAGGTCTCCTCATCCCATTTCCCCAAAATTTCGATTTTTTCCCCCAAATTCCCGTGCTTATTTTCCACGCTGATCCCCCAAGGTGACCCTCCCAAAATTCCGATTATTTACCTGGATTCTCCTCAGTCCATTTCCCCAAAATTCCGATTTTTTTCCCCAAATTCCCGTGTTTATTTTCCTCGCAGATCCCCCAAGGTGACCCTCCCAAAATTCACATTATTTACCTGGATTCTCCTCAGTCCATTTCCCCAAAATTCCGATTTTTTTCCCCAAATTCCCCTGTTTATTTTCCTTGCAGATCCCCCAAGGTGACCCTCCCAAAATCCCCATTTCTTACCTGGATTCTCCTCATCCCATTTCCCCAAAATCCCCATTTTTTACCTGGGGTCTCCTTGGTACATTTCCCCAAAATTCTGATTTTTTACATGTGTTCTCCTCATCCCATTGCCCCCAAAATTCCGATTTTTTTCCCCCAAATTCCCGTGTTTATTTTCCACGCAGATCCCCCAAGGTGACCTTTCCCAAAATTCACATTATTTACCTGGGCTCTCCTCAGTCCGTTTCCCCAAAATTCCGATTTTTTACCTGGGGTCTCCTCAGTCCATTTCCCCAAAATTCCCATTATTTACCTGTGTTCTCCTCATCCCATTTCCCCAAAATTCCGATTTTTTACCTGGGGTCTCCTCAGTCCATTTCCCCAAAATTCCCATTTTCGCCAAAATTCCGATTATTTACCTGGCTTCTCTTCGGTCCATTTCCCCAAAATTCCGATTTTTTACCTGGATTCTCCTCAGTCCATTTCCCCAAAATTCGATTTTTCCCCAAATTCCCGTGTTTAATTTCCACGTAGATCCCCCAAGGTGACCCTCCCAAAATTCCTGTGCTCTCCTCATCCCATTTCCCCAAAATTCCGATTTTTTACCTGTGCTCTCCTCATCCCATTTCCCCAAAATTCCGATTTTTTACCTGTGTTCTCTTCAGTCCATTTCCCCAAAATTCCGATTTTTTACCTGGGTTCTCCTCAGTCCGTTTCCCCCAAATTCCGATTTTTTTCCCCAAATTCCCGTGTTTATTTTCCACGCAGATCCCCCAAGGTGACCCTCCCAAAATTCCTCCTTTGCACCCACATTCTATTAATCCCATTTTCCACAAAATCCCAATTTTTCCCCCAAAATCCCATTTTTTTCCCCCCCAGCGGTGGGCGCCGCCTACGCCATCAAGCGCGCGGACGCGAGCCGCGCCGTCGTTTGTTATTTTGGGGAGGGGGCGGCGAGCGAGGGCGACGCCCACGCCGGGTTCAACTTCGCGGCCACGCTCGAGTGCCCGATCGTCTTCTTCTGCCGCAACAACGGCTACGCCATCTCCACGCCCACGGCCGAGCAGTACCGCGGCGATGGGATAGGTGAGACGGGAAATTTGGGGTGAAAAATGCGAAATTTGGGAAAAAATGCGAAATTTGGGGGAGAAAATATCGAAATTTGGGGGAGAAAATATCGAAAATTGGGGGTAAAACATTCAAAATTGGTGTGAAAATACAAAATCTCCATGGCTGATCAGTACCGGGGAGATGGGATCGGTGAGAGGGGAAATTTGGGGTGAAAAATGCGAAATTTGGGGGAAAAAAGCCGAAATTTGGGGGAGAAAATATCGAAAATTGGGGGTAAAAGCTTCAAAATTGGGGTGAAAATACAAAATCTCCATGGCTGAGCAGTACCGGGGAGATGGGATCGGTGAGAGGGGAAAAATATCCGAAATTTGGGGTGAAAAATGCGAAATTTGGGAAAAATCTCGAAATTTGGGAGAAAATATCGAAATTTGGGGAGAAAATCTGGAATTGGGGGTAAAATACAAAATCTCCACGCCCACGGCCGAGCAGTACCGGGGAGATGGGATAGGTGAGACGGGAAATTTGGGGTGAAAAATGCGAAATTTGGGAAAAAATATCGAAATTGGGAAAAAATACAGAAATCGGGAGAAAAAACATTCAAAATTGGGGTGAAAATACAAAATCTCCACGCCCGGCCGAGCAGTACCACGGCGATGGGATCGGTGAGAGCAGAAAAATATCCGAAATTTGGGGTGAAAAATGCGAAATTTGGGAAAAATGCGAAATTTGGGGGCGAAAAGTATCGAAATTTGGGGAGAAAATCTGAAATTGGGGGTAAAATACAAAATCTCCACGCCCACGGCCGAGCAGTACCGGGGAGACGGGATCGGTGAGATGGGAAATTTGGGGTGAAAAATGCGAAATTTGGGAAAAAATCCGAAATTTGGGGGGAAAAGTATCGAAATTTGGGGGAAAAAATATCGAAATTTGGGGGTAAAACCTTCAAAATTGGGGTAAAAATACAAAATCTCCACGGCCGAGCAGTACCGGGGAGATGGGATCGGTGAGATGGGAAATTTGGGGTGAAAAATGCGAAATTTGGGAAAAAATGCGAAATTTGGGGGAAAAAAGCCGAAATTTGGGGGAGAAAATATCGAAAATTGGGGGTAAAAGCTTCAAAATTGGGGTGAAAATACAAAATCTCCATGGCTGAGCAGTACCGGGGAGATGGGATCGGTGAGACGGGAAATTTGGGGTGAAAAATGCGAAATTTGGGGGAGAAAAGCCGAAATTTGGGGCTGAAACATTCAAAATTGGGGTAAAAATACAAAATCTCCACGCCCACGGCCGAGCAGTACCGGGGAGACGGGATCGGTGAGACTCAAAAATATCCGAAATTTGGGGTGAAAATGCGAAATTTGGGAAAAATCCGAAATTTGGGGGAAAAAATATCGAAATTTGGGGAGAAAATCTGAAAATTTGGGGGTAAAAATACAAAATCTCCATACGGCCGAGCAGTACCGGGGAGACGGCATCGGTGAGACGGGAAATTTGGGGTGAAAAATGCCAAATTTGGGAAAAAAGCCGAAATTTGGGGGAAAAAATCTGAAATTTGGGGGAGAAAATCTGAAATTTGGGGGTAAAAATACAAAATCTCCACCCCACGGCCGAGCAGTACCGCGGGGATGGCATCGGTGAGACACAAAAATATCCGAAATTTGGGGTGAAAATGCGAAATTTGGGAAAAAATCCGAAATTTGGGGGAAAAAGTATCGAAATTTGGGGAGAAAATCTGAAACTGGGGGTAAAAATACAAAATCTCCACGGCCGAGCAGTAACGGGGGGATGGCATCGGTGAGACATAAAAAATATCCGAAATTTGGGGTGAAAAATGCAAAATTTGGGAAAAAAGCCGAAATTTGGGGGGAAAAAGTATCGAAATTTGGGGGTAAAACATTCAAAATTGGGGTAAAAATGCAAAATCTCCACGCCCACGGCCGAGCAGTACCGGGGAGACGGGATCGGTGAGACACAAAAATATCCGAAATTTGGGGTGAAAAATCCAAAATTTGAGGAAAAATCCGAAATTTGGGGGAAAAGTATCGAAAATTGGGGGAGAAAATCTGAAATTTTGGGGTAAAAATACAAAATCTCCGCCCACGGCCGAGCAGTACCGGGAGACGGGAAATTTGGGGTGAAAAATGCGAAATTTGGGAAAAATCTGAAACTGGGGGAAAACCTTCAAAACTGGGGCAGAAATTTTTGGGGTTTTTAGTGACCCCAATCCCCGTTTTTTGGGTTTCTAACCCCCAACCCCATTTTTGGGGTTTTTAATGACCCAAATCTTGTTTTTGGGTTTCTAATGTCCCCAACCCCATTTTTCGGGGTTTTAATGCCCCAAACTCCGTGTTTTTGGGGTTTTTGATGACCCCAAATCTCGTTTTTTTGGGTTTCTAACCCCCAACCCCATTTTTCGGGTTTTTGACTAAATCCACTCTTAGGGTTTTGATGACCCAAACCCCGTTTTTTCGGGTTTCTAACGTCCCCAATCCCATTTTTTTGGGATTTCTAACCCTTCCAACCCCGGTTTTTTGGGTTTCTAACCCCCCTCACCCCATGTTTTTTGGGTTTTTGATGACCCCAAATCCCGGGTTTTTTGGGTTTCTAACCCCTAACCCCATTTTTTTGGGTTTTTGATGACCCCAATCCCATTTTTTCGGGTTTCTAACCCCCCCAACCCCATTTTAATGACCCAAATCTTGTTTTTCGGGTTTCTAACCCCCACCCCGTGTTTTTGGGTTTCTAACCCTCAATCCCATTTTAATGACCCAAATCTCGCTTTTTGGTGTTTTTAATGACCCCAATCCCATTTTTCGGGTTTCTAACCCCAACCCCATTTTCGGGTTTCTAACCCTCCAACCCCGTTTTAATGACCCAAATCTCGCTTTTTTGGTGTTTTTAACGCTCCACCCCATGTTTTCCAGGTTTCTAACGCCCCCAACCCCATTTTTCGGGTTTCTAACTCCCCAACCCCATTTTTGGGTTTCTAACCCCCAATCCCGTTTTTGGGGTTTCTAACCCCCACCCCATGTTTTTTGGGTTTCTAACACCCCAACCCCATTTTTTGGGTTTTTGATGACCCCAAATCCCGTTTTTTGGGTTTCTAACACCCCAACCCCATTTTAATGACCCAAATCTTGTTTTTGGGTTTCTAACCCCCCACCCCAGCGTTTCTCGGGTTTCTAACCCCCAACCCCGTTTTAATGACCCAAATCTCGCTTTTTGGTGTTTTTAACGACCCCAACCCGTGTTTTCCGGGTTTCTAACCCCCAACCCCATTTTTCCGGTTTCTAACTCCCCCAATCCCATTTTTTGGGTTTTTGATGACCCCAAATCCCATTTTTGGGTTTTGATGACCCCAAATCCCATTTTTTCGTGGTTTCTAACCCCCCACCCCGTGTTTCCTGGGTTTCTAACCCCCACCCCGTGTTTTTGGGTTTTGATGACCCCGATCCCGTTTTTTCGGGTTTCTAACCCCTCCATCCCATTTTTTTGGGTTTTTGATGACCCCGATCCCGTTTTTTCGGGTTTCTAACCCCTCCAACCCCATTTTTTTGGGTTTCTAACCCCCCAATCCCATTTCTCGGGTTTCTAACGTCCCCAATCCCTTGTTTTTTGGGTTTTTGATGACCCCAACCCCGTGTTTTTTGTTTTTTTGATGACCCCAAACCCCATTTTCCGGGTTTCTAACCCCCCAATCCCATTTTTTCGGGTGTCTCCGCAGCGGCGCGCGGCCCCGGCTACGGGCTGCTGTCGATCCGCGTGGACGGGAACGACGTGTTCGCCGTGTACAACGCCACGCGGGAGGCGCGGCGCCGCGCCGTGGCCGAGAACCAGCCCTTCCTCATCGAGGCCATGACCTACCGGTGGGGCAGCCCCAAAAATCCCCCCAGAAAAATCCCCGAAAAAATCCGCGGAAAATCCACGAAAAAATCAGCGGAAAAATCGCGGAAAAATCGCGGAAAAAATCGTAAAATCGCCGAAAAAATCTAATTTTCCTACTCGGTTTTACAGGATTTCCCAAAAAAATCCCCAAAAACAACCCCCAAAAAAACCCCTAAAAAATTCCACAAAAAATCCACAAAAAAATCCCCGAAAAATCCCCCAAAAATCCCCGAAAAAATCCCCCGGAAAAATCGCCGAAAAAATCCCCCAAAAAATCGCCGAAAAAATCCGCGAAAAAATCCCCCGAAAAATCCACAAAAAAATCCCCGAAAAAATCCCCCGGAAAAATCCCCCAAAAAATCCTCGAAAAAATCCCCGAAAAATACCCCAAAAATCCCCGAAAAAATCGCCGAAAAAATCCCTGAAAAATCGCCCAAAAAATCCACAAAAAATCACCGAAAAAATCCACAAAAAATCCACAAAAAATCCCCCGAAAAAATCGCCGAAAAATCCACAAAAATTCCCCGAAAAATCGCCGAAAAAATCCCCGAAAAAATCCCCCCGAAAAAATCCACGAAAAAATCCCCCCAGAAAAAATCGCCGAAAAATCCACAAAAACATCCCCGAAAAAATCCTCCGAAAAAATGCCCGAAAAAATCCCCCAAAAAAATCGCCGAAAAAATCCCCGGAAAATCCCCCAAAAATCCCCCAAAAAATCCCACGAAAAAATCGCCGAAAAAATCGCCGAAAAAATCCCCCAAAAATCCCCGAAAAAATCGCCGAAAAAATCCCCGAAAAAATCCCCCGAAAAAATCCACGAAAAAATCCCCGAAAAAATCGCCGAAAAAATGCCCGAAAAAATCCCCCAAAAAATCCCGTTTTCCTACTCGGTTTTACAGATTTCCAAAAAATCCCCCAAAAATCCCATTTTCCTATTGGGTTTTATTCCTCAGAAATCCCAAAAAAATCCCGTTTTCCTACTGGGTTTTACAGGATTTCCCAAAAAATCCCAAAAATCCCGAAAAAATCGCCGAAAAAAATCCACAAAAAATCCCCGAAAAATCACCGAAAAATCCACAAAAAATCCCCGAAAAATCACCGAAAAAATCACCGAAAAAATGCCCGGAAAAATCGCCGAAAAAATCCACAAAAAATCCCCGAAAAAATCCCCGGAAAAATGCCCGAAAAATCGCCGAAAAACTCGCCGAAAAAATCCCCCAAAAAATCCACAAAAAATCCACAAAAAATCCCCGAAAAAATCCCCCAAAAAAATCCCCGAAAAAATCCCAAAAAAATCCCCGAAAAAATCGCCGAAAAAATCGGCGAAAAATCCCCCAAAAATCCCCTAAAAATCCACAAAAAAATTCCCGAAAAAATCCCCGAAAAAATCCCCCGAAAAAATCGCCGAAAAAATCCCCGAAAAAATCGCCGAAAAAATCGCCGAAAAAATCCCCCAAAAATCCCCAAAAAATCCCCCAAAAAAATCGCCGAAAAAATCCCCGGAAAAAATCGCCGAAAAATCCCCCAAAAATCCCCGAAAAAATCCCCCCAAAAATCCCCCAAAAATCCCGTTTTCCTATTGGGTTTTATAGCGTTCCCCAAAAATCTCAAAAAAAATCCCACAGAAAAAATCCCCAGAAAGAATCCTCAAAAAATCCCCCAAAAAATCCCCAAAAAATCCCCAAAAAATCCCAAAAAATCCCCCAAAAATCCCCGAAAAATCCACAAAAAATCCCGAAAAAAACCCCGAAAAAATCGCCCAAAAAATCCACAAAAATCCCCGAAAAAATCGCCGAAAAAATCCACAAAAAATCCCCGGAAAAATCCCCGAAAAATCCACAAAAAAAAATTCCGGAAAAAATCCCCCAAAAAATCCCCGAAAAAATCGCCCAAAAAATCCCCGAAAAAATCCCCGAAAAATCCCCAAAAAAATCCCCGAAAAATCCCCCGAAAAAATCCCCCGAAAAAATCCCCAAAAAAATCGCCCAAAAAATCCCCCCAAAAAATCCCCGAAAAAATCGCCGAAAAAATCACCTAAAAAATCCACAAAAAATCCCCCAAAAAATCCCCCAAAATCCCATTTTCTCACTGAGTTTTACCCAAAAATTTCCCATTTTTTCCCCATGGATTTTTTGCCCTTTTTCCCCATTTTTTCCCTTTTCCTCCCTTTTTTCACTCATTTCCCCATTTCCCCTCATTTCCTCACCCTATTTCCCCATTTCTCACCAATTATTCCCCATTTCCCATTGATTTTTTTACCCATTTTTCCCCCAATTTTTGCCCATTTTTGCCCGATTTTCCCCATTTTTTCACTTATTTCCCCTCATTTCCTCACCCTATTTTCCCCATTACTCACCAATTTTTTGCTCATTTTTCACTAATTTTTCCCCATTTTTTTCCCCATTTTTTTCACTGTTTTACCCCATTTTTTGCCCGTTTTTCCCCCGTTTTTTCACTCATTTCCTCATCCTATTTCCCCCATTTCTCACCAATTATTCCCCATTTCCCATTGATTTTTTTACCCATTTTCCCCTCGTTTTTTCACCATTTTTCCCCATTTCCCATCAATTTTTTCCCCATTTTTGCCCGTTTTCCCATTTTTCACTCATTTCCCCATTTCCCTCATTTCCTCACCCTATTTTCCCCATTTCTCACCAATTATTCCGCATTTCCCATTGATTTTTTACCCGGTTTTCCCCATTTTTGCCCGTTTTTCCCCATTTTTTGCCCGTTTTCCCCATTCTTTCACCGTTTTTCCCCATTTTTTCACCGTTTTCCCCCGTTTTTTCACTCAATTTCCCATTTTCCCCATTTTTCCCCCCAATTTCAGCATCGGCCACCACAGCACGAGCGACGACAGCTCCGTGTTTGTCTCACCAATTATTCCCCATTTCCCATTGATTTTTTACCCGTTTTTCCCGTTTTTGCCCATTTTTTGCCTGATTTTCCCCATTTTTTCACTCATTTCCCTCATTTCCTCACCCTATTTTCCCCATTTCTCACCAATTATTCCCCATTTCCCATTGATTTTTTACCCGTTTTTTCCCCGTTTTTGCCCGTTTTTCCCATTCTTTCACCATTTTTCCCCATTTCCCATCAATTTTTTCCCCATTTTTTGCCCGTTTTCCCCATTTTTCACCGTTTTCCCCCGTTTTTCGCTCAATTTCCCATTTTCCCCATTTTTCCCCCGATTTCAGCATCGGCCACCACAACCTGACGACGACAGCTCCGTGTTTGTCTCACCAATTATTCCCCATTTCCCATTGATTTTTTACCCGTTTTTTCCCCATTTTTGCCCGTTTTTCCCCATTTTTGCCCGTTTTTCCCCATTTTTGCCCGTTTTTCCCCATTTTCACCTTTTTCCCCGTTTTTCACTCAATTTCCCATTTTCCCAATTTTTCCCCCAATTTCAGCATCGGCCACCACAGCCTGAGCGACGACAGCTCCGTGTTTGTCTCACTAATTATTCCCCATTTCCCAGTGATTTTTTACCCGTTTTTTCCCTGTTTTTGCCCATTTTTGCCCATTTTCCCCTGTTTTCCCCATTTTTTCACTGTTTTTCCCTATTTTTGCCCGTTTTCCCCCGTTTTTTGCCCGTTTTTTCACTCATTTCCTCACCCTATTTTCTCCATTTCTCACCAATTATTCCCCATTTCCCATTGATTTTTTGCCCATTTCCCCCGTTTTTTCCCCAATTTTTGCCCATTTTTGCCTGATTTCCCCATTTTTCACTCATTTCCCATTTCCCTCATTTCCTCACCCTATTTCCCCATTTCCCACCGATTATTCCCCATTTCCCAGTAATTTTTTACCCATTTTCCCCTCGTTTTTTCACCATTTTTCCCCATTTCCCACCATTTTTTCCCCATTTTTTGCCCGTTTTCCCCCATTTTTTCACCGTTTCCCCCCGTTTTTTCACTCAGTTTCCATTTTCCCAATTTTTCCCCCCAATTTCAGCATCGGCCACCACAGCACGAGCGACGACAGCTCCGTGTTTGTCTCACCAATTGTTCCCCATTTCCCATTGACTTTTTGCCAATTTTTTGCCCATTTTTTCCCATTTTTTGCCCATTTTTCCCCTGTTTTTCCCCATTTTTTCACTGTTTTCCCTATTTTTACCCGTTTTCCCCCGTTTTTGCCCGTTTTCACTCATTTCCTCACCCTATTTTCTCCATTTCTCACCAATTATTCCCCCATTTCCCATTGATTTTTTGCCCATTTCCCCCAATTTTCCCCATTTTTCCCCATTTTTGCCCGATTTTCCCCATTTTTCACTCATTTCCCTCATTTCCTCACCCTATTTTCCCCATTTCTCACCAATTTTTGCTCATTTCTCACTGACTTTTTGCCCATTTTTCGCCCGTTTTTTCCCCCCGTTTTCCCCATTTCCCACCATTTTTTTCCCGTTTTTCCCCATTTTTTCACTCATTTCCCCCATTTCCCCTCATTTCCTCACCCTATTTTCCCCGTTTCTCACCAATTATTCCCCATTTCCCATTTATTTTTTACCCGTTTTTTTCCCCGTTTTTTGCCCGTTTTTCCCCATTTTTTCCACCGTTTTCCCCATTTTTTCACCGTTTTTCCCCGTTTTTTCACTCAATTTCCATTTTCCCCATTTTTCCCCCCGATTTCAGCATCGGCCACCACAGCACGAGCGACGACAGCTCCGTGTTTGTCTCACCAATTATTCCCCATTTCCCATTGATTTTTTACCCGTTTTTTCCCCGTTTTTTGCCCATTTTTTGCCTGATTTTCCCCATTTTTTCACTCATTTCCCCTGATTTCCTCACCCTATTTTCCCCATTTCTCACCAATTTTTTGCTCATTTCTCACTGATTTTTAAACCATTTTTTCCCCATTTTTTTTACTGTTTTACCCCATTTTTTGCCCGTTTTTCCCGTTTTTTCACTCATTTCCTCATCCTATTTTCTCCATTTCTCACCAATTATTCCCCATTTCCCATTGATTTTTTTACCCATTTTCCCCTCGTTTTTTCACCATTTTCCCCCATTTCCCATCAATTTTTTCCCCATTTTTTGCCCGTTTTCCCCATTTTTTCACTCATTTCCCCATTTCCCCTCATTTCCTCACCCTATTTTCCCCATTTCTCACCAATTATTCCCCATTTCCCATTGATTTTTTACCCGGTTTTTTCCTCGTTTTTTGCCCGTTTTTCCCCATTTTTTGCCCGTTTTTCCCCATTTTTTCACCATTTTCCCCCGTTTTTTCGCTCAATTTCCCATTTTCCCCATTTTTCCCCCCAAATTCAGCATCGGCCACCACAGCACGAGCGACGACAGCTCGGCGTACCGCTCGGTGGACGAGGTGAATTACTGGGACAAGCAGGATCACCCGATCTCGCGGCTGCGGCTCTACCTGGGCAGGAGGGGCTGGTGGGACGAGCAGCAGGAGCAGGCCTGGAGGAAGAGCTCCCGAAAAATGGTGAGTTGGATTTTTTGGGATTTTTTGGGATTTTTTGGGAATTTTTGGGATTTTTGGGATTTTTGGGGATTTTTTAGGATTTTTTTGGGATTTTTTTGGGATTTTTTTTGGAATTTTTTGGGGATTTTTTTTATTTTATTTTTTGGGATTTTTTAGGATTTTTTTAGGATCTTTTTTGGGATTTTTTGGGGTTTTTTTGGGAATTTTTGGGATTTTTTGGGATTTTTTGGGGAATTTCTGGGATTTTGGGGTGGCTGGTGGGACGAGCAGCAGGAGCAGGCCTGGAGGAAAAGCTCCCGGAAAATGGTGAGTTTGGGGAAAATTTGGGAATTTTTGGTGATTTTTTGGAATTTTATTGGGGATTTTTTGGGAATTTTTTGGGATTTTGGCTGATTTTTTGGGGTTTTTTTGGGATTTTTTGAGATTTTTGAGGATTTTTTGGGGATTTTTTTTAATTTCTGGGATTTTGGGGTGGCTGGTGGGACGAGCAGCAGGAGCAGGCCTGGAGGAAGAGCTCCCGAAAAATGGTGAGTTTAATATTTTGGGATTTTTTGGGGGATTTTTGGGGATTTTTGGGATTTTTGGAATTTTTGGGGATTTTTTATTTTTGGGGATTTTTTAGGATTTTTTTATTTTTTGGGGAATTTATGGGATTTTGGGGTGGCTGGTGGGACGAGCAGCAGGAGCAGGCCTGGAGGAAGAGCTCCCGAAAAATGGTGAGTTTGATTTTTGGGATTTTTGGGGGGATTTTTGGGGGGATTTTTGGGGATTTTTGGGGGATTTTTGGGATTTTTGGGAATTTTTGGGATTATTTTGGGATTTTTAGGATTTTTGGGGATTTTTGGGATTTTTGGGATTTTTTTGGAATTTTTGGGGATTTTTTTATTTTTTGGGATTTTTAGGATTTTTTAGGATTTTTGGGATTTTTGGGATTTTTGGGATTTTTGGATTTTCTGGGATTTTAGGGTGGCTGGTGGGACGAGCAGCAGGAGCAGGCCTGGAGGAAGAGCTCCTGAAAAATGGTGAGTTGGATTTTTGGGATTTTTGGGAATTTTGGGATTTTTTGGGAATTTTGGGATTTTTGGGAATTTTGGGGATTTTTGGATTTTTTGGGATTTTTTGATTTTTGGGATTTTTGGGATTTTTGGGGATTTTTGGGGATTTTTTAGGATTTTTTGGGATTTTTTGGATTTTTGGGATTTTTGGGAATTTTTGGGGGAATTTCTGGGATTTTGGGGTGGCTGGTGGGACGAGCAGCAGGAGCAGGCCTGGAGGAAGAGCTCCCGAAAAATGGTGAGTTGGATTTTTGGGATTTTTTGGGGATTTTTGGGATTTTGGGAATTTTTGAGGATTTTTTGGGATTTTTTGGGATTTTTGGGAATTTTGGGGATTTTTTGGATTTTTGGGATTTTTTGAATGTTTTGGGGATTTTTTTTTTTTTGGGATTTTTAGGATTTTTTGGGATTTTTGGGGATTTTTTGGATATTTTTGGGATTTTTTATTTTTGGGAATTTCTGGGATTTTGGGGTGGCTGGTGGGACGAGCAGCAGGAGCAGGCCTGGAGGAAGAGCTCCCGGAAAATGGTGAGTTTGGGGAAAATTTGGGGTTTTTGGGATATTTTGGGGATTTTTGGGATTCGGGGATTTTTGGGATTTGGGGGTTTTGGAACTGGGATTTTTGGGATTCGGGGATTTTCGGGATTCGGGATTTTGGGACTGGGATTTTTGTGTTTTTTGGGACTGGGATTTTTGGGATTCGGGAATTTTGGGACTGGGATTTTCGAGAATTTTGGGACTGGGATTTTCGGGTTTTTTGGGACTGGGATTTTTGGGATTTGGGAATTTTTGGGACTGGGATTTTCGGGGATTTTGGGACTGGGATTTCGGGTTTTTTTGAAATTGGGATTTTGGGGTTTTTGTGATTTTCGGGATTTTGGGACTGGGATTTTCGGGGTTTTTTGGGATTTTCGGGGATTTTGGGACGGGGATTTTTACGGTTTTTGGGACTGGGCTTTTCGGGGATTTTGGGACTAGGATTTTTGGGATTCGGGGAATTTTGGGATTTTCGGAATTTTGGGACTGGGATTTTGGGTTTTTGGGATTTTCGGGGATTTTGGGACTGGGATTTTCGGGTTTTTTTGGGATTTTCGGGGGATTTTTGGGACGGGGGATTTTCGGGTTTTTGAGACTGGGATTTTCGGGGTTTTTGGGATTTTCGGAATTTTGGGACTGGGATTTTCAGGTTTTTTGGGACTGGGATTTTTGCGGTTTTTGGGACTGGGATTTTTGGGATTGGGGATTTTTGGATTTTCGGGGTTTTGGGACTGGGATTTTCGGGATTCGGAATTTTGGGACTGGGGTTTTGGGAGTCGGGGAATTTTGGGACTGGGATTTTCGGGGTTTTTGGGACTAGGATTTTTGGGATTCGGGGAATTTTGGGATTTTCGGGGATTTTGGGACTGGGATTTTCGGGGATTTTTGGGACGGGATTTTCGGGTTTTTTGGGACTGGGATTTTCGGGGATTTTGGGATTTTCGGGGATTTTGGGACGGGGATTTGGGGACTGGGATTTTCGGGGAATTTTGGGATTTTCGGGGATTTTGGGACTGTGATTTTTGGAGATTTTGGGACTGGGATTTTTGGGATTCAGGGATTTTCAGGACTGGGAATTTTGGGACTGAGATTTTTGGGATTCGGGGATTTTGTGATTTTCGGGATTTTGGGACTGGGATTTTCGGGTTTTTTGGATTTTCGGGGATTTTGGGACGGGGATTTTCGGGTTTTTGAGATTGGGATTTTCGGGGTTTTGTGATTTTCGGGGATTTTGGGACTGTGATTTTTCGGGGTTTTTGGGATTTTCGGGGATTTTGGGACGGGGATTTTTTGGGATTCAGGGATTTTCAGGACTGGGGATTTTGGGACTGTGATTTTTGGAGATTTTGGGGGTGTCCCGCAGGTGCTGGAGGCGTTCGAGCAGGCGGAGCGCGAGCCGAAGCCGCCGCCGCACCTGCTCTTCTCCGACGTTTACCTGGAGATGCCCCCGCGGCTGCGGCGGCAGCGGGAGGAGCTGCGGCGCCACCTGGAGGCCTACGGGGAGCACTACCCGCTGCAGCACTTCCAAAAGTGACCCAAAATATTCCCAAAATATTCCGAAATATCCCAAAATATTCGCAAAATATTCCCGAAAATTAAAAATGTCCCCAAAATCCCACCTGGAATCGCCAAATCCGCCCCCCAAAACTCACCTGGAGACCCCCGGGGAGATTTTCCCGCTGCAGCACTTCCAAAAGTGACCCCAAAATTCCCAAAAAATTCCCAAAAAATCCCCAAAATATTCCCAAAATTTCCAAAAAAATTCATAAAATATTCCCAAAATTAAAAATATCCCGAAAATCCCACCTGGAATCCCCAAACCCGCCCCCAAAACTCACCTGGAGACCCCCGGGGAGCACTTCCCGCTGCAGCACTTCCAAAAGTGACCCAAAATTCCCAAAATATTCCCAAAATATTCAAAATATTCCCAAAAATTCCCAAAAAATCCCAAAAAATTCCCGAAATATTCCCAAAAATTCCCCAAAATTAAAAATCCCCAAAATCCCACCTGGAATCCCCAAACCCGCCCCCAAAACTCACCTGGAGGCCTACGGGGAGCACTACCCGCTGCAGCACTTCCAAAAGTGACCCCAAAATTCCCAAAATATTCCCGAAATATTCCCGAAATATTCACAAAATATTCACAAAATTAAAAATATCCCGAAAATCCCACCTGGAATCCCCAAACCCGCCCCCAAAACTCACCTGGAGACCCCCAGGGAGCACTGCCCGCTGCAGCACTTCCAAAAGTGACCCAAAATTCCCCAAAAATTCCCGAAATATTCCCAAAATATTCCCGAAATATTCACAAAATATTCCCAAAATTAAAAATATCCCGAAAATCCCACCTGGAATCGCCAAACCCGCCCCCCAAAACTCACCTGGAGACCCCCGGGGAGATTTTCCCGCTGCAGCACTTCCAGAAGTGACCCCAAAATTCCCAAAATATTCCCAAAAATCCCAAAATATTCCCAAAATTTCCCAAAAAATTCATAAAATATTCCCAAAAATTCCCAAAATTAAAAATCCCCGAAAATCCCACCTGGAATCCCCCAAACCCGCCCCCAAAAATTCACCTGGAGACCCCCGGGGAGCACTGCCCGCTGCAGCACTTCCAAAAGTGACCCAAAATTCCCAAAATATTCCCGAAATATTCACAAAATGTTCCCGAAATATTCACAAAATTAAAAATATCCCGAAAATCCCACCTGGAATCCCCAAACCCGCCCCCAAAATTCACCTGGAGACCCCGGGGAGATTTTCCCGCTCCAGCACTTCCAAAAGTGACCCCAAAATTCCCAAAAAATTCCCAAAAATCCCAAAATATTCCCAAAATTTCCCAAAAAATTCCCAAAATATTCCCGAAATATTCACAAAATGTTCCCAAAATTAAAAATATCCCGAAAATCCCACCTGGAATCCCCAAACCCGCCCCCAAAACTCACCTGGAGACCCCCGGGGAGCACTGCCCGCTGCAGCACTTCCAAAAGTGACCCCAAAATTCCCCAAAAATTCCCAAAAATTCACAAAATATTCCCGAAATATTCACAAAATATTCCCAAAATTAAAAATATCCCGAAAATCCCACCTGGAATCCCCAAACCCGCCCCCAAAACTCACCTGGAGACCCCCAGGGAGCACTACCCGCTGCAGCACTTCCAAAAGTGACCCAAAATTCCCGAAATATTCCCGAAATATTCCCAAAATATTCCCAAAATATTCCCGAAATATTCACAAAATTAAAAATATCCCGAAAGTCCCACCTGGAATCCCCAAACCCGCCCCCAAAACTCACCTGGAGACCCCCGGGGAGATTTTCCCGCTGCAGCACTTCCAAAAGTGACCCAAAATTCCCAAAAATTCCCGAAATATTCACAAAATATTCACAAAATTAAAAATATCCCGAAAATCCCACCTGGAATCCCCAAACCCGCCCCCAAAATTCACCTGGAGACCCCCAGGGAGATTTTCCCGCTCCAGCACTTCCAAAAGTGACCCCAAAATTCCCAAAATATTCCCAAAAAATTCCCAAAAAATTCCCAAAAAATTCCCAAAAATCCCAAAAAATTCCCGAAATATTCCCAAAAAATTCCCCAAAATTAAAAAAATCCCCAAAATCCCACCTGGAATCCCCAAACCCGCCCCCAAATTCACCTGGAGACCCCGGGGAGATTTTCCCGCTCCAGCACTTCCAAAAGTGACCCAAAAATTCTCAAAAAATTCTCAAAAATATTCCCAAAATTCAAAAAAAATTCCCAAAAAATTCCCAAAAATCCCCAAAATATTTACAAAAAATTCCCAAATATTCCCCAAAATTAAAAATATCCCGAAAATCCCACCTGGAATCCCCAAACCCGCCCCCAAATTCACCTGGAGACCCCGGGGAGATTTTCCCGCTCCAGCACTTCCAAAAGTGACCCAAAATATTCCCAAAAAATTCCCAAAAAATCCCCAAAATTCCCAAAAAATTCCCAAAAAATTCCCAAAAATCCCAAAAATTCACAAAAAATTCCCAAATATTCCCAAAAATTTAAAATATCCCCAAAATCCCACCTGGAATCGCCAAACCCGTTTCATTTTCACTCCATTTATTGATTTATTTCATTATCAAATATTTGAATTTCACCCCCCCCGGCAGCACCAGGAAAACCCCCAAAAAAACCCAAAATAAACAGGAAACGAAGGATTTTATTTATTTTATCGATTGGATTCATTTAATTGAATATCATTTAATAATTTCATGTCACGTTCTTCTCCATCCAGAAATTTCCCGGATTTTTTGGGATTGTTCACGACCCAAAAAAATCCGTGGGAATTTTTTCCTTGCCCCGGGAATTGTCCAAAATAAAATTAAAAATAAAAAAATCTCCGGGAATTTTCTGCCCTCGGGAATTTCTTCCTTGCCCGGGGAATTCTCCAAAAAAAAAAAAAAAAATCGTCGGGAATTTTCCACAGTCCGGGGATTTTATTTGATTTGATTTGATTTGATTTGATTTTGATTTGATTTTATTTTATTTTATTTTATTTTATTTTATTTTATTTTATTTTATTTTATTTTATTTTATTTTATTATTTTCTCCTCAATTCAAAATCCAAAAAATCCCTGGGAATTTTCCAGGACTTTTTTTTTTCTTTTTTTAAATTCTCCTCGATTCAAAAAAACCCAAAAAAATCTTCGGGAATTTTCCACAGTCCAGGAATTTTCTTTTTCTTTCTTTTTTTTTTTTTTTTTTTGGAGAATTGTCCACGACCCTAAAAATTCCCGGGAATTTTTTCCTTGCCCGGGAATTCTCCAAAAACCCCCAAAAAAAAGCCAGCAAATCCTCCAGCGCCCCCAAAAAACCCCCAAAACCCCCAAAAATCCCCAAAACTTCCCCCCAAAACAAAAAAAAAATCCCAAAAAATCCCCCCCAAAAAATAATTATAAAACCCGAAAAAATCCCCAAAAATCCCCAAAAAATCCCCAAAAATCCCCAAAACCCTCCCCCCAAAAAAAATTTAAAAACCCCAAAAACCCCAAAAAATCCCAAAAAATCCCCCAAAAATTCAAAAAAACCCAAAAACCCCAAAAATCCGAAAAATCTCAAAAAATCCCAAAAAATCCCCCAAAAATTCAAAAAACCAAAAAACCCCCAAAAAATCCCAAAAACTCCCAAAAATCCCAAAAATTCAAAAACCCAAAAACCCCCAAAAATCCCAAAAATCCCAAAAAATCCCAAAAAATCCCCAAAAATTTCAAAAATCCCAAAAATCCCCCAAAAATTCAAAAATCCCAAAAGAATCCCAAAAAATCCCCAAAAAATCCCAAAAATCCCCCAAAAATTCAAAAAATCCCCCAAAAATTCAAAAAATCCCCAAAAAATCCCAAAAAACCCCCAAAAAATCCCAAAAAATCCCAAAAAATCCCCCAAAAATTCAAAAAATCCTAAAAAATCCCCAAAAACCCCCAAAAATCCCAAAAACCCCAAAAACCCCAAGAATCCCCAAAAATCCCAAATTTCCCGAATCCCCCGGCCCTACAACACCTGGAACTTCCAGGTGCTCTGGTCCTTGAACTCCAGGCACTCCCCGCCCCAAAATTCACCTTCCAGGCCCCTCCCCCCTCCAGGCACTCCCCGAACCCCCAGAACCCCCGGGGGTCCCCCGAACCCCAGCGCGGCCGCGGGGGAGGGGGCGGGGAGGGGCGGGCCGCCTAGCGGGCTCAGCCCGCCCACCTGCGGGGGAGGGGCGACAGGTAGGGTCGAGCCCCCCGAAAAAGGGGGGAAGGGCTGCAGGAACCCCCCGAGGGGGAAAACCCCCAGGAAGCCGGGGGAGGGGTCGGGGGGGGGAGGGGCGAGAGCGCGGCGGGGCTCCAGATGGAGACGGGGGGGGAGGGGCGGCGGGGGAGGGGTGAAGGGCCCGGCGGGGGCGGGGCGGGCTCCGGGGGGGGGTCGCGGGGGGGAGTTTTTCTTTTTGGGGGGCGGGCGCGGCTTGGGGGGCCCGAGCCCTGGGCCTGCTGCTGGCGGCACTTGGCGCGGCGGTTCTTGAACCACACCTGGGGGGGAGGGGAGGGGGTCAGAAACACACACCTGGGGGGGGAGGGGAGAGGGGTCAGAACACCTGGGAGGAGGGGCACACCTGGGACACACCTGGGACACACCTGGGACACACCTGGGACACACCTGGGGGGGAGGGGAGAGGGGTCAGAAACACACCTGGGGGGGAGGGGAGAGGGGTCAGAAACACACCTGGGGGGAGGGGAGAGGGTCAGAAACACACCTGGGGGAGGGGCACACCTGGGGGAGGGGCACACCTGAGACACACCTGGGACACACCTGGGGGGGAGGGGAGGGGTCAGAAACACACCTGGGGGAGGGGCACACCTGGGACACACCTGGGGGTAGGGGACAGGGGTCAGAACCACACCTGGGGGAGGGGCACACCTGAGACACACCTGGGACACACCTGGGGGGAGGGACAGGGTCAGAAACACACCTGGGGGGAGGGGAGAGGGGTCAGAAACACACCTGGGGGGAGGGGAGAGGGGTCAGAAACACACCTGGGGAGGGCACACCTGAGACACACCTGGGGGAGGGACAGGGGTCAGAACCACACCTGGGGGGAGGGGAGAGGGGTCAGAAACACACCTGGGGGAGGGGCACACCTGAGACACACCTGGGACACACCTGGGGGGGAGGGGACAGGGGTCAGAAACACACCTGGGGGACACTTGGGGGAGGGAGAGGGGTCAGAAACACACCTGGGGGAGTGGCACACCTGGGGAACACCTGGGATACACCTGGGACACACCTGGGGGAGGGGCACACCTGGGGGAACACCTGGGATACACCTGGGGGAGGGGAGAGGGGTCAGAAACACACCTGGGGGGAGGGAGAGGGTCAGAAACACACCTGGGGGAGGGCACACCTGGGACACACCTGGGGGAGGGGAGAGGGTCAGAAACACACCTGGGGGAGGGGAGGGGGTCAGAAACACACCTGGGGGAGGGGAGACAGGTGAGAACACCTGGGACACACCTGGGACACACCTGGGGAGGGGCACACCTGAGATACACCTGGGACACACCTGGGACACACCTGGGGGAGGGAGGGGGTCAGAACACCTGGGGGAGGGCACACCTGGGACACACCTGGGACACACCTGGGGGAGGGAGAGGGGTCAGAAACACACCTGGGGCACACCTGGGGGAGGGGTCAGAAACACACCTGGGGCACACCTGGGGGAGGGGCACGCCTGGGACACACCTGGGACACACCTGGGACACACCTGGGACACACCTGGGCGGTCACGGGACAGGTGTGGGGACAAGGGCACACAGCGATGTTGAGCCCTTCCCCCCCCATGTCCCACCTGTCCTCACCTGTGTCACACCTGTTACACCTGTATCACACCTGTGTCACACCTGTCCCTGTCCCACACCTGTCACACACCTGTCTCACCTGTATCACACCTGTCTCACACCTGTCTCACCTGTCACACCTGTTCTGTCTCACACCTGTCTCACCTGTATCACACCTGTCCCAGGTGTCTCACCTGCACGCGGGACTCGGGCAGGTTGATTTTCAGCGCCACCTCCTCGCGCATGAAGATGTCCCTGTGTCACACCTGTCACACCTGTGTCACACCTGTTCTGTATCACACCTGTATCACACCTGTCCCACCTGTCACACCTGTTCTGTCACACACCTGTCACACCTGTATCACACCTGTCACACCTGTCTCACCTGTCCCAGGTGTCTCACCTGCACGCGGGACTCGGGCAGGTTGATTTTCAGCGCCACCTCCTCTCTCATGAAGATGTCCCTGTGTCACACCTGTCACACCTGTCACACACCTGTCACACACCTGTATCACACCTGTCTCACCTGTCCCACACCTGTCTCACCTGCACGCGGGACTCGGGCAGGTTGATTTTCAGCGCCACCTCCTCTCGGCATGAAGATGTCCCTGTGCCACACCTGTATCACACCTGTCTCACCTGTTCTGTATCACACCTGTATCACACCTGTCTCACCTGTCTCACCTGTGTCACACCTGTCACACCTGTCTCACCTGTCACACCTGTCTCACCTGCACGCGGGACTCGGGCAGGTTGATTTTCAGCGCCACCTCCTCCCTCATGAAGATGTCCCTGTGTCACACCTGTCACACCTGTCCTGTCTCACACCTGTCACACACCTGTGTCACACCTGTCACACCTGTCCCACACCTGTCTCACCTGCACGCGGGACTCGGGCAGGTTGATTTTCAGCGCCACCTCCTCTCTCATGAAGATGTCCCTGTGCCACACCTGTCACACCTGTGTCACACCTGTTCTGTATCACACCTGTCACACCTGTCCCACACCTGTCACACCTGTATCACACCTGTATCACACCTGTCTCACCTGCACGCGGGACTCGGGCAGGTTGATTTTCAGCGCCACCTCCTCTCTCATGAAGATGTCCCTGTGTCACACCTGTCTCACCTGTCCCACACCTGTTCTGTATCACACCTGTATCTCACCTGTCCCACACCTGTCACACCTGTCCCACACCTGTCTCACCTGCACGCGGGACTCGGGCAGGTTGATTTTCAGCGCCACCTCCTCTCTCATGAAGATGTCCCTGTGTCACACCTGTCACACCTGTGTCACACCTGTCACACCTGTCACACCTGTCCCACACCTGTCACACCTGTCTCACCTGTGTCACACCTGTCTCACCTGTCTCACCTGTCCCAGGTGTCTCACCTGCACGCGGGACTCGGGCAGGTTGATTTTCAGCGCCACCTCCTCCCGCATGAAGATGTCCCTGTGTCACACCTGTCACACCTGTATCACACCTGTTCTGTATCACACCTGTCACACCTGTATCACACCTGTCACACCTGTCTCACACCTGTCTCACACCTGTCTCCACCTGTTCTCACACCTGTCTCACACCTGTCCCACACCTGTCTCACCTGCACGCGGGACTCGGGCAGGTTGATTTTCAGCGCCACCTCCTCGCGCATGAAGATGTCCCTGTGTCACACCTGTCACACCTGTACCTGTCTCACACCTGTCACACCTGTGTCACACCTGTCACACCTGTATCTCACCTGTCCCACACCTGTCTCACCTGCACGCGGGACTCGGGCAGGTTGATTTTCAGCGCCACCTCCTCTCTCATGAAGATGTCCCTGTGTCACACCTGTCACACCTGTCTCACACCTGTTCTGTATCACACCTGTCACACCTGTCACACCTGTCTCACACCTGTTCTGTATCACACCTGTCACACCTGTCACACCTGTCCCACACCTGTCACACCTGTATCACACCTGTCTCACCTGCACGCGGGACTCGGGCAGGTTGATTTTCAGCGCCACCTCCTCTCTCATGAAGATGTCCCTGTGCCACACCTGTCACACCTGTCCCACCTGTCCCAGGTGTCTCACCTGCAGCGGGACTCCGGGCAGGTTGATTTTCAGCGCCACCTCCTCGCGCATGAAGATGTCCCTGTATCACACCTGTCACACCTGTGTCACACCTGTTCTGTATCACACCTGTATCACACCTGTCACACACCTGTATCACACCTGTCACACCTGTATCACACCTGTCTCACCTGTCCCAGGTGTCTCACCTGCACGCGGGACTCGGGCAGGTTGATTTTCAGCGCCACCTCCTCTCTCATGAAGATGTCCCTGTGTCACACCTGTCTCACACCTGTCACACCTGTCACACCTGTCACACACCTGTCACACCTGTCCCACACCTGTCTCACCTGCACGCGGGACTCGGGCAGGTTGATTTTCAGCGCCACCTCCTCCCGCATGAAGATGTCCCTGTGTCACACCTGTATCACACCTGTCACACACCTGTATCACACCTGTCTCACACCCGTTCTGTATCACACCTGTCACACCTGTCTCACCTGTCTCACACCTGTACCACACCTGTCTCACCTGTCACACCTGTCTCACCTGTCCCAGGTGTCTCACCTGCACGCGGGACTCGGGCAGGTTGATTTTCAGCGCCACCTCCTCTCTCATGAAGATGTCCGGGTAGCGCGTCTTGGCGAACAGCGCCTCCAGCACGTCCAGCTGCGCGCGCGTGAACGTCGTGCGCTCGCGCCGCTGCTTGCGGGGCGTGCCTGGGGAGGGACCCCCCAATTGGGGAGGGGGTTGGGGAAGGGACCCCCGAAATGGGGAGGGACCCCCAGGAATGGGGAGGGACCCCCGGATTGGGGAGGGGCGGGGAGGGACCCCCGGAATGGGGAGGACCCCGGAATTGGGGAGAGACCTTCGGATTTGGGGAGGGATTTGGGGAGGGACCCCCGAAATGGGGAGGGACCCCCGGGATTGGGGAGAGACCCCCGGGATTGGGGGAGAGACCCCCGAATTGGGGAGGGGGTTGGGGAGAGAACCCCGGAATTGGGGAGGACCCCAGAATTGGGGAGAGACCTTCGAATTGGGGACGGGATTGAGGAGAGACCCCCGAAATTGGGGAGGGACCCTCGAGATTGGGGAGAGACCCCCGGGATTGGGGAGGGAATTGGGGAGGGTCCCCGGGATTGGGGAGAGACCCCCGGGATTGGGGAGGGGAATTGGGGAGGGTCCCCGAGATTGGGGAGAGACTCCCAAAATTGGGGAGGGGGATTGAGGGAGAGACCCCCGAAATTGGGGAGAGACCCCGCATTGGGGAGGGGATTGGGAGAGACCCAGGAATTGGGGAGGGGATTGGGGAGAGACCCCTGGGAATGGGGAGAGACCCCGGAATTGGGGAGGGACCCCCGAGATTGGGGAGGGGATTGGGAGAGACCCCCGGGATTGAGAGGGACCCCCGGGATTGGGGAGAGACCCCGGAATGGGGAGGGGGATTGAGGGAGAGACCCCCGAAATTGGGGAGGGACCCCCGAATTGGGGAGGACCCCCGAATTGGGGAGGGGGTTGGGGGAGGGACCCCCGGAATGGGGAGGGACCCCGGGATTGGGGAGAGACCCATAAATTGGGGAGAGACCCCGGAATTGGGGAGGGACCCCCGGGGTTGGGGGAGACCCCCGGGGATTGGGGAGGGACCCCCGGGATTGGGGAGGGACCCCCCAATTGGGGAGGGGTTGGGGAGGACCCCGGAATTGGGGAGGGACCCCGGGATTGGGGAGGACCCCCGGAATTGGGGAGGACCCCCGAATTGGGGAGGGGTTGGGGAGGACCCCGGAATTGGGAGAGACTCCGGATTGGGAGGGGGATTGGGAGAGAGCCCGGGATTGGGAGGGGGATTGGGGAGAGACCCCCGGGATTGGGGAGGGACCCCCGGGTTGGGGAGAGACCCCGGGATTGGGGAGAGACCCTGGAATGGGGAGGGACCCCCGGGATTGGGGAGGGACCCCCCAATTGGGGAGGGGGTTGGGGAGGGACCCCCGAAATGGGGAGGGGGATTAGGGAGGGACCCCAGGAATGGGGAGGGGGATTTGGGGAGAGAGCCCTGATTGGGGATGGGGATTTCGGGAAGGGACCCCGGAATTGGGGAGAGACCCCGGGATTGGGAGGGGCCCCGGGATTGGGGGAGGGGATTTGGGGAGGGACCCCCGAGATTGAGAGGGGACCCCGAATTGGGGAGGGGGTTAGGGAGAGACCCCTTGAAATTGGGGAGGGACGCCCGGGAATGGGGAGGACCCCCAAGATTGGGGAGGGGGTTGGGGAGAGAGCCCCGGAATTGGGGAGAGATCCACAAAATTGGGGAGAGACCCCCGGGATTGGGGAGGGCGATTGGGGAGAGACCCTCGGGATTGGGGAGGGGATTGGGAGAGACCCTCGGGATTGGGGAGAGACCCCGAGATTGGGGAGGGGAATTGGGGAGAGAGCCCCGAAATTGGGGAGAGACCCCGGAATTGGGGGGGAGACTCCGGATTGGGGAGGGGATTGGGGAGGGACCCCCGGGAATGGGGAGGGGGATTGGGGAGGGACCCCCGGGACCGGGGAGAGACCCCCGGGATTTTGGGGTCCCCGGGAATTTTGGGGTACCGGGGGCTCCTGGGGGGTTTTGGGGTCAGGGGGATTTTGGGGTTTCGGGGGCCAGGGGTATCCTAGGTGGTATTTTGGGGTCCCGGGGGTATTTTGGGGTCCCGGGGGTGGATTTTGGGGTCCCGGGGTGGATTTTGGGGTCCCGGGGGGATTTTGGGGTTTTGGGGTACTGGGGGTGGATTTTGGGGTCCCGGGGGGATTTTGGGGTACCGGGGGTATCCCACGGGGGATATTTGGGGTCCGGGGGATATTTTGGGGTCCCGGGGGATTTTGGGGTACCGGGGTATCCCACGGGGGATATTTGGGGTCCCGGGGGATATTTTGGGGTCCCGGGGGATTTTGGGGTACCGGGGGGTTTTGGGGTACCGGGGGATATTTTGGGGTACCGGGGGTGGATTTTGGGGTACGGGGGTTTTGGGGTCCCGGAGGTGGATTTTGGGGATTTTGGGGGTCCCCGGGGTATTTTGGGGTACCGGGGGTGGATTTTGGGGTCCCGGGGGTGCGATTTTGGGGTCCCGGGGGTATTTTGGGGTCCCGGGGTGCGATTTTGGGGTACGGGGGGTTTTGGGGTACCGGGGTATCCCACGGGGGTATTTTGGGGTCCCGGGGGTATTTTGGGGTCCCGGGGGGTATTTTGGGGTACCGGGGGTATTTTGGGGTCCCGGGGGATATTTTGGGGTACCGGGGTATCCCACGGGGGGCAGCAGCAGCTCCAGGCCCAGCCCGTTGACGCCGAAGTGCGGCTGCTTCAGGTACGACATCATGGCGGGGGGGCTGCGGGGACACGGGACACACCTGGGACACCGAAATACACCTGGAAACACCTGGGGACACCTGGGGACACCTGGGACACACCTGGGGACAGCTGGGACACACCTGAGATACACCTGGGGACACTGAAATACACCTGGGACACACCTGAGATACACCTGGGGACACCTGGGGACACTGAAATACACCTGGGGACACCTGGGAACAGCTGAGATACACCCGGGCACACCTGGGGACACCTGAGATACACCTGGGGACACCTGGAGACGCCTGGGGACATCTGGGCACACCTGGGGACACCTGAGATACACCTGGGGACACTGAAATACACCTGGGACACACCTGAGATGCAGCTGGGGACACCTGGGACACACCTGGGGATACCTGAGATACACATGGAAACACCTGGGACACCTGGGGACACACCTGGGACACACCTGGGGACACCTGGGGACACCTGGGACACACCTGGGACACACCTGGGACACACCTGGGCACACCTGAGATACACCTGGGGACACCTGGGCACACCTGGGCACACCTGGGCACAGCTGGGCACACCTGGGCACACCTGGGCACAGCTCTGCTGTCTCTGTCCCTCTCCCCGTGTCCCCCGTCCCCTGTCCCTCTGTCCCTGTCCCTGTGTCTGTCCCTGTCCCCTGTCCCTGTCCCCGTGTCCCCAGAGCTCTGCTGTCCCTGTCGCGATTGTCCCTGTCCCTCTGTCCCTGTCTCTGTCCCTCTGTCCCTCTGTCCCTCTGTCCCTGTCCCTGTCCCTGTCCTCTGTCCCCTGTCCTCTGTCCCTCTGTCCCTCTGTCCCTGTCCCTCTGTCCCTGTCCCTGGTGTCGCTGTCCCCTCCCAGCGATGTCCCCAGGGCTCTGCTGTCCCTGTCCCTCTGTCTGTCCCCTCTCCCCAATCCCAGTGTCCCCCTGTCCTCCCCTGTCCCCTGTCCGTCTGTCCCTGGTGGTCCTGTCCTCTGTCCCCTGTCCTCTGTCTGTCCCCTGTCCCCCAATCCCGGTGTCCCCCTGTCCCCTCGGTCCCCGTGTCCCCTCAGAGCGATGTCCCTGTCCTCTGTCCCTCTGTCCCTCTGTCCCTCTGTCCTCTGTCCCTCTGTCCCTGTCCCTGTGCTCCGAGAGCTCTGGTGGCTCTGTCCGTCTGTCCGTCTGTCCGTGGCGTCCCTGTTCTCTCTGTCCCCCTGTCCTCCCGGTCCCCTGTCCCCTCAGAGCGATGTCCCCTGTCCCTCTGTCCGTGGTGTCCCTGTCCTCTGTCCCTCTGTCCCTCCCGGTTCCCTGTCCCTCAGAGCGATGTCCCTCTGTCCTCTGTCCCTCTGTCCCTCTGTCTGTCCCCTTTCTCCCCCAATCCCAGTGTCCCCTGTCCTCCCCGTCCGTCTGTCCGTCTGTCCCTGTCCCTCTGTCCCTCTGTCCCTCTGTCCTCTGTCCTCTGTCCTCTGTCCCTCTGTCCCGTTTCTCCCCCAATCCCGGTGTCCCCCTGTCCCCCCGTCCGGCCGTACCTGCGGGTGGCGCGGTGCCGGTGCCGGTGCCGGTGACAGGGACAGGGACAATCGCGACAGGGATGGGACAGGGACAGTCGCGACAGGGACAGGGGACAGGGACAGGGACAGGGACAGGGACAGGGACAGGACAATCGCGACAGGGACAGGGACAGACACAGGGACAGGGACAGGGACAGACACAGGGATGGGACAGGGACAGGGACAGGGACAGGACAGGACAGGGACAGGGACAGTCGCGACAGGGACAGGGACAGGGACGGGACAGGGACAATGGCGACAGGGACAGGGATGGGACAGGGACAATCGCGACAGGGACAGGCGACAGGGATGGGACAGGGACAGGGACAATCGCGACAGGGACAGGGATGGGACAGGGACAGTCGCGACAGGGACAGGCGACAGGGACAGGGACAGGGACAGGGACAATCGCGACAGGGACAGGGACAGGGACAGGGACAGTGACAGGGACAGGGACAGGGACAATCGCGACAGGGCCGGGGCCGGCGGCGCTGCCGGGGAGGCGCCCCGCGCCGGGGGGAGCTTTAAGTAGCGCCGGTGATGTCACCCCTAATCCGGGGACAGGGGGGGACAGGGGGGGACATCGGTGACATCGGTGACATTGGCCCCGGCTAATCCCCAGCGGCGCTAATTAACGGGGGGCGGGGGACAGCGCGGGGACAGCGGGGGGGACTTTGGGGGGACATTGGGGACATTGGGGGCATTGGGGACATTGGGGGGGACACTGGGGACACTGGGGGACATCGGTGACATTGGCCCCGGCTAATCCCCAGCGGCGCTAATTAACGGGGGGGGGGGGCGGGGGGCAGCGGGGACAGCGCGGGGGACATTGGGGGACATTGGGGACATTGGGGGCATTGGGGACATTGGGGGGACACTGGGGACACTGGGGGACATCGGTGACATTGGCCCCGGCTAATCCTTCAGCGGCGCTAATTAACGGGGGGGGCGGGGGGCAGCGCGGGGACAGCGGGGGGACAGCGGGGGACATTTGGGGACATTGGGGGATATTGGGGGGCATTGGGGACATTGGGGGACATTGGGGGACATCGAGGGGACATCGGGGGACATTGGGGACAGTGGGAACATTGGGGGACATTGGGGGGACACATTTGGGACATTGGGGACATCAGGGGGACAGCGGGGACAGCGGGGGGACAGAGGGGGGACACTGGGGACATTTGGGACATTGGGGACATTGGGGACAGCGAGGGGACATTGGGGGACATTGGGGGGGCATTGGGGACGTTGGGGACATTGGGGACAGCGGGGGGACACATTTGGGACACTGGGGACATTGGGATTGGGGACACAGCGGGGTTTGGGGGACGGGGGGACACTGGGGGGGTCACAGGGGGACAATGGGGACACTGGGGGGACACGGGGGGACATTTGGGGACATTTGGGGACACGGGGGGACAATGAGAACAATGGGGGGACACTGGGGGGACATTTGTGACATTGGGGACACATTTGGGGGGACACTTGTGACATTTGGGGACATTTTGGGGACACGCCCACGGGTGACGCCGCCGCTGCTCTCGTGGGATTTTATTTTATTTTATTTTATTTTATTTTATTTTATTTTATTTTATTTTATTTTATTTTATTTTATTTTGTTTTTGTTTTTGTTGTGTTTTTTATTTTATTTTATATTTTATTTTATTTTATTTTATTTTATTTTATTTTATTTTATTTTATTTTATTTTATTTTATATTTATTTTATTTTATTTCATTTTGTTTTTATTTTATTGTATTTTATTTTATTTTATTATTTTTGTTTTGTTTTTCATTTTATTTTATTTTATATTTTATCTTATTTTATTTTATTTTATTTTATTTTAATTTTTATTTTATTTTATTTTATTTTATTTTATTTTATTTTATTTTATTTTTTCATTCTATTTTTTTCTTTCATTTAATTTTATTTTATTTTATTTTATTTTATTTTATTTTATTTTATTTTATTTTATTTTTGGATTTTTTTGGTTTTTGGGTTTTTGGGAGGGGGAGGGGACAAGGAGGGGGAGGTGACACTCCCGGGGGGGGAGGGGACACAAATTGGGAGGGGTCCCGAAATTTGGGAGGGAAATTCAGGAACAATTAAAAAAAATTTAAAAAAAAATTAAAAATGGATGCTGGAATTGTAAAAAAATGAATTTAAAAAATTAAAATTCGAAATTTCTGCCCCTCCCCCATATCCAATTTCTCCCCCCCTCCAAAATTTTTGGGAGGGAATTTCAGGAACAATTAAAATAAAATTTTTAAAAATTAAAAAAAAAAAAATTCTCATGCTGGAATCGTAAAAAAAAAAAAAAAAGAAGGAAAAAAAAAAAAGAAAAAAAAAGAAAAAAAAAGAAAATTTAAAATTCTAAATTCCTGCCCCTCCCCCCACCCAAATTCACCCCAAATTTTTTTTGGGTGGGGGAGGAATTTCAGAAACAATTAAAAAAAAAAAATTAATGCTGGAATTATAAAAAAATAAATTAAAAAAATTTAAAAATTCCCAAATTCCTGCCCCTCCCCCATCCCCAATTCCCCCCCCAAAATTTTTTTTTTTTTTTTTGGGGGGAGGGGAATTTCAGCAACAATCCCCTTCCAAAAAATAAATTAAAAAATTTATGGAATTGTTAAAAAAAAATTAAAAAATTAAAAAAAAAAGAAAAAAGAAAAAAAGAAAAAATCCCAAATTCTGCCCTCCCCCACCCAAATTTACCCCCCAAAAATTTTTTTTTAGGGGAGGGAATTTCAGCAAAATCCCCCACAAAAATAAATTTAAAAAAATACGGAATTGTAAAAACAAATTTAAAAATTAAAAAAGAGAAAAAAGAAAAAGAAAAAAAATTTCCCAAATTCCTGCCCTCCCCCACCCCCAATTCCCCCACCCCCAAATTTTGGGGGAGAATTTCAGAACAATTTTTAAAAATTAAAAAATTAAAAAAATTTCATGCTGGAATTGTTTAAAAAAAAAAATTTAAAAAAAAAATTCGAAATTCCTGCCCCTCCCCCACCTCCAAATTTTTGGGGAAAAAATCCGAAAAAAGAGAAAAAAATTTGGGAAACGGGGGGAGGGGAGGAAATCAAAAATTTTGGGGAGGGGGCGCTGGAATTTTATGGGAAAAAAAAAAACAAAAACCAAAAACTGCAAAAATTTTGGGATTTGCCAAATTCGGGAAATTTCTCCCCAAAAAACCCCAAAAAATTCAAAAAGGGGGGGAGGGGAATTCCCGGGGTGGGGGAGGGGCGCGGGGGAGGGGCGGTTCCGGCGCGTTCCAGACGCGGATTTGGGGGGGATTAACCCAAATCCGGGGGGGGGGAGGGGCGGGGAGGGGAGGGGCGGGGGAGGGGCGAGACCCCCGGGGGAAAAAAAAATTAAAAATTGGGAACGGAAATTTGGGAATTTTTTTTTTTTTGTGAAATAAAAGAAAATAAATGGAATTATTTGGGGTGGGGGAGGGGCCGGAAGGGAAAAAAATTAAATTTAAAATTTGATTATTTGGGATTTAAAAAATTTCCAAAAATTAAAATTTATCGGTATCAAAACGTCAGTAATCGAATTAAAAATGGAATTATTTGTGTTAAAATTTTAAAATTCTAATTAAAATTTGATTATTTTTATTAAAATCTCAATAATTTATTTAAAAATCGAATTATTTGCCTCCAAATTTTAATAACTCTAATTAAAATTTATTTATTTATGTTAAAATCTCAATAATTGATTTATAAATCGAATTATTTCCGTCAAAATTTTAATAATTTTAATTAAAAATGGATTATTTGTATCAAAATGTCAATAATTGATTTAAAAATCGAATTATTTGTGTCCAAATCTCAATAATTCTAATTAAAAATCGATTATTTATATTAAAATCACAATAATTGATTTAAAGATCGAATTATTTGTGTCCAAATTTTAATAATTCTAATTAAAAATCGATTATTGGTATCAAAATCTCAATAATTTATTTAAAAATCGAAATATTTGCGTCAAAATCTTAAAAATTCTAATTAAAATTTGATTATTTATATTAAAATCTCAATAATTGATTTATAAATCGAATTATTTCCGCCAAAATTTTAATAATTTTAATTAAAAATGGATTATTTGTATCAAAATTTTTATAATTTATTTAAAAATCGAATTATTTGCCTCCAAATTTTAATAATTCTAATTAAAAATCGATTATGTATATTAAAATCTCAATAATTTATTTAAAAATCGAATTATTTGTGTCCAAATCTAAAAATAATTCTAATTAAAATTCGATTATTTATATTAAAATCTCAAAAATCGAATTAAAAATCGAATTATTTGTGTTAAAATCTTAATAATTCTAATTAAAAATCGATTATTTATATTAAAATATCAATAATTGATTTAAAGATCGAATTATTTGTGTTAAAATCTCAATAATTCTAATTAAAAATCGATTATTTATATTAAAATGTCAATAATCGATATAAAAATCGAATTATTTGTGTCCAAATCGCAATAATTCTAATTAAAAATTGATTATTTTTATTAAAATCTCAATAATTTATTTAAAAATCGAATTATTTGTGTCCAAATTTTAATAACTCTAACTAAAATTTAATTATTTATATTAAAATCTCAATAAGCGATTTATAAATCGAATTATTTGCGCCAAAATCTTAATAATTCTAATTAAAAATTGATTATTTATATTCAAATCTCAATAATTGATTTAAAAATATAATTATTTGCGCCAAAACTTTATTAATTTTAATTAAAATTTGTAAAATCTCAGTAATTTGATTTTAAAATCGAATTATTTGTGTCCAAATTTTAATAATTCTAATTAAAAATGAATTATTTATATTCAAATCTCATTAATTTGATTTTAAAATCTCAATAATTTGATTTTTAATTGTTCTATAAAAATCGGAATTTGTTATTAAATCCTCTCCAGAAAAATCAGAAATTATTAAATTATTAAAATTCTCGGCACTGAGAAAAAAATCGGATTTTTAATTCAAAAATTCTTTTTTTTAATATAAAGTTTTATTGAAAATGGGACAATTCCACGGAAATGAAATTTGCACAAATCCCAAATCTCGATTATTTAATATAAAATTAATCAAAATTAAAAATTATTAAATCCTTTTAGAATGAGAAAAAAAAATCGAATATTTAATTAAAGTTCTAATTAAAAATAATTTTTTTATTATCAAAATGAGATAATTCCACGGAAATGAAATTTGCACAAATCCCAAATCCCGATTATTTAATATAAAATGATATCAAAATTAAAAATTATTAAATCCTTTTAGAATGAGAAAAAAAATTCGAAGATTTAATAAAAAATTCGGATTAAATTTTTTTTTAATATAAAAAAGGGACAATTCCACGGAAATCAAATTTTTACAAATCCCAAACCCCGATTATTTTAATATAAAATGATATCAAAATTAAAAATTATTAAATCCTTTTAGAATGAGAAAAAAATTTCGAATATCTAATAAAAATTCTATTTTAAAATCTTTTTTTTAATATCAAAATGAGATAATTCCACAAAAATCAAATTTCCACAATTCCCAAATCTCTTTTTTTTTAATAAAATTAATCAAAATTAAAAATTATTAAATTCCTTTGGGATGAGAAAAAATTCGAACATTTAAAATAAAAAATTTAATTTAAATTTTCTTTTAATATCAAAAGGAGATAATTCCACAGAAATCAAATTTTCCGATTTTTATTTTTTTTAAATTTCAATATTTTGACCCCTCCCCTCCCCCCGCCCCTCCCCCCGACCTCGCGCGCCCGCCCCTCCCCCTAATCCCGATTTTCGGGATATTTTTATCCCAGGCAGAGCCCCGGGATCCGCCCCTCCCCCACCCCCGGGGCCCCTCCCCCACCCCCAAAAATTTTGGGAATCCCCAGAAAAAAAAAAAAAAAATTCGGGTGAAATTCGAGAAAATTTGGGAATTTTTTAAAATTGTCTTTTATTTCAGGAAGGAGAAGCCACGCCCACCCCAATTAACCCCCATTAATTAATTAATTAACCCAAATCACCAAATGTTGAAATAAAATAAAAATTTGAGGAATCCCCAAAAAAATTTTGGGTGAAATTCCGAGAAAAATTGGGAATTTTTTTAAAAAATTTTATTTTAGGACGGAGAAGCCACGCCCACCCCAATTAACCCCCACTAATTAATTAACCCCCATTAATTAATTAACACAAATTCCGAAATATTGAGATAAAATAAAAATTTTAGGAATCCCCAAAAAAATTTTGGGTGAAATTCCAAAGAAATTCGGGAATTTTTATTTTTATTTTCTTTTATTTTAGGAAGGAGCAGCCACGCCCACCCCAATTAACATCCATTAATTAATAAACTCCCATTAATTAACTCAAATTAATTAATTAATTAACCCAAATCCCGAAATTTTGGGATGAAATAAAAAATCTGAGGAATCCCAAAAAAAATTTTGGGTGAAATTCCAAAGAAATTTGGGAATTTTTATTTTTTTTAATTTTTATTTTAGGAAGGAGAAGCCACGCCCACCCCAATTAACCCCCCATTAATTAATTAAACCCTCGCCATTAATTAATTAAACCCCAATCCAGAAATTTTGGCATAAAATAAAAAATCTGAGAAATCCCAAAAAAAATTTGGGTGAAATTCCAAAAATTTGGGAATTTTTTTTTTTTAAATTTTATTTTAGGAAGGAGAAGCCACGCCCACCCCAATTAACCCCCATTAATTAATTAACCCCCCCCAATTAATTAATTAACACAAATCACGAAATGTTGAAATAAAATAAAAATTTGAGGAATCCCAAAAAAAATTTTGGGTGAAATTCCAAAGAAATTTGGGAATTTTTATTTTTTTCTTATTTTTATTTTATGAAGGAGAAGCCACGCCACCCCAATTAACCCCCATTAATTAATTAACCCCCATTAATTAATCGAACCCAAATCCCAAAATTTTGGGATAAGGGGGGAATCTGAGGAATCCCCAAAAAATTTTGGGTGGAATTCCCAAAAAAAAAAAAAACCAAAAAAACCCCAGGAATTCCAAAACCCCAAAAAAAATTTCCCCAAATTCCTGATTTGAACAGAAAAAAAAAAATTGGGAAAATCAACCCAAAAACTCCAAAATTTTGGGAATTTTGGGATAAAATGGCGGGAATTTGAGGAAAGTCCAAAAAATTTTGGGAGGAAATTTGGGAATTTTTTTTTTTTTTAAATTTCCTTTATTGATTTGGGATCGCAGCAGCCCCTCCCCCTTTGCCCAAAATCCCCGTTTTTCACCCCAAAACCTCGTGTAGAAAAATGGGAATTCCCAAAATTCCAACGAAATTCCCAAAATTCCAACGAAATTCCCAAAATTCCAAAGAATTCCCAAAATTCCCGATTTGGAAATTCCAAATCCACCCAAAAAACCCCAAAAAGAACCAAAAAAAAAGGGAAAACTGCCCAAAAAACTCCAAAATTTGGGAATTTTTGGGATAAAAGGGCGGGAATTTAAGGAATCCCCCAAAAAAATTTTGGGTGGAATTCCCAAAAAATAAAAATAAAAAATCAGGAATTCCCAAAACCCCCAAAAATTTCCCCAAATTCCCGATTTGGACATCCCAAATCCACCCAAAAAATAAAAAAATAAACAAAAAAAACCCCCAAAAATCGGGAAAACGACCCCAAAAATCTCCGGAATTTTTGGGAATTTTGGGATTTTTATTTTTTTTAATTTCCTTTATTGATTTGGGATCGCAGCAGCCCCTCCCCCATTGCCCAAAATCCCCGGTTTTCACCCCAAAAAAAAAAAAAAACCACGCGTAGAAAAGCCGGGAGGCGCCGAGTGTACAAAAGATTTTCCAGAATTTTGGGGAATTTTTGGGAATTTTCTGGAATTTTGGGAATTTTCCAGAATTTTTGGGGAATTTTTTGCAGGAATTTTTGGGACTTTTCTGGAATTTTTGGAAATTTTTGGGAATTTTCTGGAATTTTGGGAATTTTCCAGAATTTTTGCGAACTTTTTTTTGAGAATTTTTGGGAATTTCCGGGAATTTTCTGGAATTTTTCTTGCTGGAATTTTTGGGCATTTTTTGCCGGGAATTTTCTGGAATTTTCCAGAATTTTCGGAATTTTTTGCCAGAATTTTTGGGCATTTTTTGCCAGGAATATTCCGGAATTTTTGGGAATTTTTTTTTTCGGAATTTTTGGCCAGAATTTTTTTCTGGAATCTTTTCCCGGAATTTTCTGGATTTTTTGGGATTTTTTTTCCTGGAACTTTTGGGAATTTTTTTGGGTTAATTTTTTGGAATTTTTTTTCTGGATTTTTTCCCCGAATTTTTCCTCCGGAATTTTCTGGATTTCTTTCCCAGAATTTTTGAGAATTTTTTGCCGGAATTTTTGGGAACTTTTTTCCCGGAATTTTCTGGAATTTCTTCCCGGAATTTTTGGGAATTTTCTTTCCAGGTTTTTCTGGATTTCCCCCCCGGAATTTTCTGGAACTTTTTTCCTGGAAATTTTGGGAAATTTTTTCTGGAATTTTCGGGAATTTTTTGCTGGAATTTTTCTGGATTTTTTCCGGAAATTTTGGGAATTTCTTTCCGGAAATTTTTGGGAATTTCTTGCCAGAATTTTCTGGATTTTTTTCCGAATTTTCTGGAATTTTTTTCCGGATTTTTGGGGATTTTTTTTCAATTTTCGGATTTTTTCCGGAATTTGAAATTTTTTCTGGAATTTTCTGGAATTTTTTGCTGGAATTTTTGGTAAATTTTTTTCGGAAATTTTCTGGAATTTTTTGCCGGAATTTTCTGGATTTTTTTCCCGGAAATTTTGGGAATTTTTCCTGGAATTTTCTGGAATTTTCTGGGAATTTTTTTGCCGGAAATTTTCGGAATTTTTTTGCCGGAATTTTTGGGAATTTTTGGGGGGGAATTTTTTTGCAAGAATTTTCTGGAAATTTTTTTCTGGAATTTTCTGGAATTTTTTGCTGGAATTTTTGGGAATTTTTTTGCCGGAATTTTCTGGAATTTTTTTCCGGAATTTTCGGGAATTTTTGGGGAATTTTTTTGCCGGAACTTTCTGGAATTTTTTGCCGGAATTTTTGGGAATTTTTTTGCCCGAACTTTCTGGAATTTTTTTCCGGAATTTTTGGAATTTTTTCCCGGAACTTTCTGGAATTTTTTTGCCGGAATTTTGGAATTTTTCACCGGAACTTTCTGGAACTTTTTTCGGTAATGTTTCCGGGAATCGCTCGGGCGCGCGGGGCTCAGGCGCGCTCCCCCCGGATGCGCCGCGCCAGCTGGATGTCCTTGGGCATGATGGTGACGCGCTTGGCGTGGATGGCGCAGAGGTTGGTGTCCTCAAACAGCCCCACCAGGTACGCCTCGCTGGCCTCCTGCACAGGTGAGACACAGGTGAGACACAGGTGAGACACAGGTGAGATACAGGTGAGACACAGGTGAGATACAGGTGAGATACCCACGGGTCACCTGTCCATGTATCCCACCCCTGTGTCCTCAAACAGCCCCACCAGGTACGCCTCCGACGCCTCCTGCACAGGTGAGACAGGTGAGATACAGGTGGGACAGGTGAGACACAGGTGAGACACAGGTGAGACACCCACAGGGTCACCTGTCCATGTATCCCACCCTGTGTGTCCTCAAACAGCCCCACCAGGTACGCCTCCGGCGCCTCCTGCACAGGTGAGACAGGTGAGACAGGTGAGACAGGTGTGGGACAGGTGAGATACCTGTGGGACAGGTGTGACACCCACAGGGTCACCTGTGCCTGTATCCCACCCCTGTGTGTGTCCTCAAACAGCCCCACCAGGTACGCCTCCGACGCCTCCTGCACAGGTGAGACAGGTGAGACAGGTGAGACAGGTGTGGGACAGGTGAGATACCTGTGGGACAGGTGAGACACCCATGGGGTCACCTGTGCCTGTATCCCACCCCTGTGTCCTCAAACAGCCCCACCAGGTACGCCTCACTGGCCTCCTGCACAGGTGAGACAGGTGAGACAGGTGAGACAGGTGAGACAGGTGAGATACCTGTGGGACAGGTGAGACACCCATGGGGTCACCTGTGCCTGTATCCCACCCCTGTGTCCTCAAACAGCCCCACCAGGTACGCCTCCGACGCCTCCTGCACAGGTGAGACACAGGTGAGAGACAGGTGAGACAGGTGAGACAGGTGAGACAGGTGAGACAGGTGAGACACAGGTGAGATACAGGTGAGACACAGGTGAGACAGGTGAGACACAGGTGAGATACAGGTGAGACACAGGTGAGACAGGTGAGACACAGGTGAGACAGGTGAGACACTGGCAGGTGACACAGGTGACACCAATGGCGGCGCTCTGGAAGTGCAGGTGGGGTTTGGGATGTCACTGTCAGTACCCAGGTGTGCCCAGGTGTGTCCCAGCTGTACCCAGGTGTGCCCAGGTGTGTGCCCAGGTGTCCCTCACCTGCAGGGCGCCGATGGCGGCGCTCTGGAAGCGCAGGTCGGTTTTGGGGTGTCACTGTCAGTGCCCAGGTGTGCCCCCAGGTTTATCCTGGTATACCCAGCTGTACCCAGGTGTGCCCAGGTGTGCCCCAGCTGTACCCAGGTGTATCCCAGCTGTACCCAGGTGTGCCCAGGTGTGTCCCAGCTGTACCCAGGTGTGCCCAGGTGTGCCCAGGTGTGCCCCTCACCTGCAGGGGCGCCGATGGCAGCTCCTGGAAGCCGCAGGTCGGTTTTGGGGTGTCACTATCAGTACCCAGCTGTACCCAGGTGTATCCCAGCTGTACCCAGGTGTGCCCAGGTGTGTCCCAGCTGTACCCAGGTGTGTCCCAGCTGTACCCAGGTGTGCCCAGGTGTGCCCCCTCACCTGCAGGGCGCCGATGGCGGCGCTCTGGAAGCGCAGGTCGGTTTTGGGGTGTCACTGTCAGTACCCAGGTGTACCCAGGTGTGTCCCAGCTGTACCCAGGTGTGTTCCCAGGTGTGCCCAGGTGTGCCCCCTCACCTGCAGGGCGCCCGATGGCGGCGCTCTGGAAGCGCAGGTCGGTTTTGGGGTGTCACTATCAGTACCAGCTGTACCCAGGTGTGCCCAGGTGCGCTCCAGCTGTACCCAGGTGTATCCCAGGTGTGCCCAGGTGTGCCCAGGTGTGCCCAGGTGTGCCCCTCACCTGCAGGGCGCCGATGGCGGCGCTCTGGAAGCGCAGGTCGGTTTTGGGGTGTCACTGTCAGTACCAGGTGTACCCAGGTGTGTCCCAGCTGTACCCAGCTGTATCCAGGTATACCCAGGTGTGTTCCCAGGTGTGCCCCAGGTGTGCCCAGGTGTGCCCAGGTGTATCTCACCTGCAGGGCGCCGATGGCGCAGCCTGGAAGCGCAGGTCGGTTTTGGGGTGTCACTGTCAGTACCCAGGTGTGTCCCAGCTGTACCCAGGTGTGTCCCAGCTGTACCCAGGTGTGTCCCAGCTGTACCCAGCTGTACCCAGGTGTGTTCCCAGGTGTGCCCAGGTGTATCTCACCTGCAGGGCGCCGATGGCGGCGCTCTGGAAGCGCAGGTCGGTTTTGGGGTGTCACTGTCAGTACCCAGGTGTGTCCCAGCTGTACCCTGCTGTACCCAGGTGTGTACCCAGGTGTGCCCAGGTGTATCTCACCTGCAGGGCGCCGATGGCGGCGCTCTGGAAGCGCAGGTCGGTTTTGGGGTGTCACTGTCAGTACCCAGGTGTGTCCCAGCTGTACCCTGCTGTACCCAGGTGTGTGCCCAGGTGTGCCCAGGTGTGCCCCTCACCTGCAGGGCGCCGATGGCGGCGCTCTGGAAGCGCAGGTCGGTTTTGAAGTCCTGCGCGATCTCCCGCACCAGCCGCTGGAACGGCAACTTCCGGATCAGCAGCTCCGTGGATTTCTGGTAACGGCGAATCTCGCGCAGCGCCACCGTGCCGGGGCTGCCAGGGACACAGGTGGGACAGGTGAGACAGGTGAGACACAGGTGAGACATAGGTGAGACACAGGTGAGATACTGGTGAGAGACTGGGGAGAGACTGGGAGAGACTGGGGAGAGACTGGTGGGACAGGTGAGATACAGGTGAGAGACTGGGGAGAGACTGGGGAGATACAGGTGAGATACAGGTGAGACAGGTGAGACACAGGTGAGACACAGGTGAGACACAGGTGAGACACAGGTGAGACACAGGTGAGAGACTGGGGAGAGACTGGTGGGATAGGTGAGACACAGGTGAGAGACTGGTGGGACAGGTGAGAGACTGGGGAGAGACTGGGGAGAGACTGGTGGAGACACAGGTGAGACAGGTGAGAGACTGGGGAGACAGGTGAGATACAGGTGAGGGACACGTGAGATACAGGTGAGACAGGTGAGATACAGGTGAGAGACTAGAGGGACAGGTGAGACACAGGTGAGATACAGGTGAGACAGGTGAGACACAGGTGAGATACAGGTGAGACACAGGTGAGACACAGGTGAGACACAGGTGAGATACAGGTGAGAGACTGGTGAGATACAGGTGAGAGACTGGTGAGACACAGGTGAGACAGGTGAGATACAGGTGGGACAGCTGAGAGACAGGTGGGCCAGGTGAAATACAGGTGAGACAGGTGAGGCACAGGTGAGATACAGGTGAGGCACAGGTGGAACACAGGTGAGACAGGTGAGACACAGGTGAGACACAGGTGAGATACAAGTGAGGCACAGGTGAAATACAGGTGAGACAGGTGAGACACAGGTGAGACAGGTGAGGCACAGGTGGAACACAGGTGGAACACAGGTGAGGCACAGGTGGAACACAGGTGAGACAGGTGAGGCACAGGTGGGACAGGTGTGACACCCACAGGTGACACCAATGGAAGCACAGGTGTGGTTCAGGGCATCACTGTCAGCACCCAGGTGTGCACCTCACCTGTCCCCAGTATCCCCCAGTATCCCCCAGTATCCCCCAGTATCCCCAGTATCCCCAGTATCCCCAGTATCCCCAGTATCCCCGTTACCGGTAGCGATGCGGTTTCTTGACGCCGCCGGTGGAGGGCGCGCTCTTCCGCGCCGCCTTGGTGGCGAGCTGCTTGCGCGGCGCTTTGCCGCCGGTGGATTTCCGAGCCGTCTGCTTGGTGCGCGCCATCCCGGGCCGTCACAGCCTGCACGAGCCGGGAGAAACCGGGAGGAAACCGCGGCAAAAAAACGGGAAAAACGGGAAAAACCGGGAGAAATCCCCGCGCGGCCTACGCGACTACAACTCCCATGAGCGCCCTCGCGCCGCATCACGCGACCGATTCCCCCGCGCCTGATTGGCTGAGCGCGGCGCAGGCGCAGCCCCGAACTACAACACCCAGAAGCCTCCGCGAAGCCTCCCGCTGATTGGCCGAGGCTGTGGCGTTTCCTCGCCCTCCCTTTGATTGATGTGCCCCGCAGCCAATCAGCGCCCGCCTTGCCGGCCAATCAGCGCGCGGCACCACACGGAAGGCGGGACTAAAGGGAAGCGTCTCCTCAGGCGACCCCGGGCCGCCCCCCCCACCCCCTCCCCGCACACCGGAGCTCTCCCGGTACTTCCCTCCCCCAGCCCTGCCCGGTAGCGACCCCCGGCCGCCGCCGCGCCCCCGGTACCTGCGAGCGGCGCTGGCGGCGGCGCTGGAGCCGTGCGGGTCCCGCGCTGCAGCTGCGGCGGCTTCGATCTCCCCCTTCCCGCCTTTCCCGGCAGAAAATGGCGGGTCCCGGCTGAGGGCGCTTCCCGTCGTGCCCCGCGCGCCGCTGGGCGGGAACGGGGGGGGTCGCCTGAGGTGAGGCCGCGCCGCCATCTTGGGCGGCCTGAGGGGAGCGCGGGGCCTGAGGCGCTCCGAGGGGTTTTTTTGTTTATTTTGTTTATTTTCTAATTTTTTTTTTGTTTTTTCCCCCCTCCTCATTCCATAAATCCCAAATTTCTCATTTTTGGGAATTTTTTTGGGGGTTTCGGCCAGAGGACGGAGTTTGGGAGAGCTCGGAGTGAAGCGTCGCCGCTCCCTCGGTTCTGTTTTCCCACATGGAAATTCAGTAAATCCCAAAAAACCGCAAAAATATGAAAAAAATTAATTAATTTCCCATTTTCCTCTTTTATTCCCCAAACTGGCACTTCCATAATTCCATCATTTCACTTTTCTCAGGTTTAAATCAGAGGACGGAGCTTGGAGGAGCCTCGATCCCAAAAAACCAAACCAAAAACCCAAACCAGCTCGATTTTAAAAGAAATAAAATTATTTTATTCCCAAAATGAGGAATTCCAGAATTCCCCGATTCCGCTGCGCTGCTTTTCGGGATCCAACAAGAAAATGGAATTTCCCAGAGCCTGGAACTTCCTTTTCCTGATCCCAAAACCTCCAAAAACCCCCAAAAACCCCCAAAAACCCCCAAAAATCACCCAAAAACTCCCAAAAACATCCAAAAATCACCCAAAAACTCCCCAAAACTCCCAAAAACACCCAAAAATCACCAAAATCCTGCTCAGATTTCCAATGTTTTATTTCCCAAAATGATTTTTTCCCAAAATCTTTTATTTCCCAAAATCTTTTATTTCCAATGTTTTATTTCCAATATTTTATTTCCAATGTTTTATTTCCAAAAACCACCAAGTCACGGGAGGACACTGGGATGATAAAATAAGGAATAATAATAATAAAAAAAAATTAAAAAATAAACTAAAATAATTTCGGTGCTTTCAGTGTTTTTAAATTTTTTTCCCCATGGAAAATGGAAAAAAAAAAAAGGAGAATCTGGAGGAAGAGGAAGAATTTGGGGGAAAGGAAAATTTGGGGAAAAGGAAAATTTGGGTGGGAAAAGGAAAATTTGGGGGGATTTGAGGGATTTTGGGTGAAATTTGAGGGATTTGGGTGAAATTTGAGGGATTTTGGGGGGATTGAGGGATTTTGGGTGAAGTTTAATGGATTTTGGGGGGATTTGAAGGATTTTTGGGTGGGATTTGAAGAATTTTGGGTGGGATTTGGCGTATTTTTGGGGTGGGATTTGAGGGATTTTGGGTGGGATTTTGGGGTGGAATTAATGGATTTTGGATGGGATTTGGGAAGATTTTGGTGGGATTTGGGGTAATTTTGGGTGGGATTTGAAGGATTTGGGGTGGGATTTTGAGGTGGAATTAAAGGATTTTGGGTGGGATTTGGGATAGAATTTGGGGTGGAATTTGGGGCAGGATTTGGGGTAATTTTGGGTGGGATTTGAAGAATTTTGGGTGGGATTTGGAAGGATTTGGGGGGAATTTTGGGTGGGATTTGGGGTGGGGATTTGGGGTGGAATTTGGGAGGGATTTTGGGTGGGATTTAAAGAATTTTGGGTGGGATTTGAAGGATTTGGGGGATTTGAGGTGGGATTTTGGGTGATTTTGGGTGGGATGTTGGGGGGTTTGGGGTTATTTTGGGTGGGATTTGGGGTAGAATTTGGGGTGGAATTTTGGGAGGGATTTGGGGTAGAATTAAGGGATTTGGGGGCAGGATTTTGGGTGATTTTGGGTGGGATTTGAAGGATTTTGGGTGGGATTTTGGGGCAGGATTTAGGGTGGGATTTGGGGTGGAATTTGAGGATTTTGGGTGGGATTTGAAGAATTTTGGGTGGGATTTTGGGAGGGATTTGGGGGATTTGGAGTTATTTGGGGCAGGATTTTGGGGAGAATTTGGGGCAGGATTTTGGGTGATTTTGGGTGGGATTTGGGTGGAATTTGGGTGGGATTTGGCTGGGATTTGAAGAATTTTGGGTGGGATTTTGGGTGATCTTGCGTTATTTTGGGTGGGATTTTGGGTTATTTTGCGTGGAATTTTGGGTGGAATTTGGGTTATTTTGGGTGGGATTTGGGGCAGGATTTGGGGTGGAATTTGGGTGGGATTTGGGGGCGGGATTTTGGGTGATTTTAGGGGACATTTTGGGTGGAATTTGGGTGGGATTTGGGGTGGGATTTGAAGAAATTTGGGTGGAATTTGGGTGATTTTGGGTGGGATTTGGGTGGAATTCGCGTGAGATTTGGGGGGATTTGGGTGGAATTTGGGTGGAATTTGGGTTATTTTGGGTGGGATTTGGGTGGAATTTGGGCAGAATTTGGGGTGGGATTTTGGGTGATTTTGGGGTGGGATTTGGGGTGGAATTTGGGTGGAATTTGGGTGATTTTGGGGGAGATTTTGGGTGGGATTTTGGGTAGAATTTGGGTGGGATTTTGGGTTATTTTGGGTGGAATTTGGGTGGAATTTGGGTTATTTTGGGTGGGATTTGGGGTGGAATTTGGGCAGAATTTGGGGTGGGATTTTGGGTGATTTTGGGGGTGGGATTTGGGGTGGAATTTGGGTGGAATTTGGGTGATTTTGGGGAGATTTTGGGTGGGATTTTGGGTAGAATTTGGGTGGGATTTTGGGGTGATTTTGGGTGGGATTTTGGGATATTTTGGGTGGGATTTGGGGTGGAATTTGGGTTATTTTGGGTAGAATTTGGGTGGGATTTTGGGTGATTTTGGGGGTTATTTTGGGGTGATTTTGGGAGTGATTTTGGGGGGTGGGATTTAGGGGGCTTTGGGGGATTCAGGCGGGCTCTGCCCCCAGCCCCCAGCTCCCTCCAGCGGGGCTCGGGGCAGCGCCCGCTGCCGGCGGCGTTTCGGCGATTCCCGTCATGGAGCGCGGGGGAGGGGCCGGGGGGGGCTGGGGGGGCAGCACTGTCGCGACATGTCCCGATATCCCGCGATATCCCGCGATATCTCGCGATACTTCCCGATATATCGCAATATTTCCCAATACATCATTATATCTCCAAATATATCGTGATATTTCCCAGTATATTGTGGTATATCGTGATATCTCCCGATATATCGAAGTATATCGCGATATCTCCCGATATATCGTGGTATCTCCGATATATCGCGATATCTCCCAGTATATTGTGGTATATCGTGATATCTCCTGAAATATCGCGATATATCGCAATATCTCCCGGTATATCGTGATATCTCCCGATATATCACGATATCTCCCAATACACTGCTATATCTCCCGATATATCACGGTATATCACGATATCTCCCAGTATCTTGTGGTATATCGTGATATCTCCTGAAATATCGCAGTATATCACGATATCTCCCGATATATCGTGATATCTCCCAATATACCCCGATATCTCCCGATATACTGTTATATCTCCCGATATATCACGATATCTCCCAGTATCTTGTGGTATATCGCGATATCTCCTGAAATATCGTGGTATATCGCAATATCTCCCGATAAATCGAAGTATATCACGATATCTCCCGATATATCCCGATATCTCCCGATATATCGAAGTATATCGTGATATCTCCCAGTATCTTGTGGTATATCACGATATCTCCCTATATATCGCTGTATATCGCGATATCTCCCAGTATCTTGTGGTATATCGCGATATCTCCCGATATATCGAGGTATATCGCGATATCTCCCAGTATCTTGTGGTATATCACGATATCTCCCGGTCTATTGCTGTATATCGCGATATCTCCCAGTATCTTGTGGTATATCGCGATATCTCCCGATAAATCGAAGTATATCACGATATCTCCTGATATAGTGCTATAGCTCCCGATATATAGTGGTATATCACGATATCTCCCAGTATCTTGTGGTATATCGCGATATCTCCCGATAAATCGAAGTATATCACGATATCTCCCGATAAATCGAAGTATATCGCGGTATCTCCCGATATAGTGCTATATCTCCCAATATATCGAAGTATATCGTGATATCTCCCAGTATCTTGTGGTATATCATGATATCTCCCGAAATATCGTGGTATATCGCGATATCTCCCTATATATCGTGGTATATCACGATATCTCCCGGTCTATTGCTGTATATCGCGATATCTCCCAGTATCTTGTGGTATATCGCGATATCTCCCGATATATCGAGGTATATCACGATATCACCCAGTATCTTGTGGTATATCGCGATATCTCCCGATATATCGAGGTATATCACGATATCTCCCAGTATCTTCTGGTATATCACGACATCTTCCGAAATATCGTGGTATATCGCGATATCTCCCGGCCTATCGCTGTATATCACGATATCTCCCGATATATCCTGGTATATCGCGATATCTCCCTATATATCGCTGTATATCGCGATATCTCCCGGTCTATCGTGGTATATCACGATATCTCCCGGCCTATCGCTGTATATCGCGACATGTCGCGACAGGGCCCCCCTAGCAGGGCCTAGGCCAGGCGGGCCTCGATGGCGGCGGCGATCCTGCGCAGTTTGGAGTCGCTGTCCACGAAGCCATCGCCGTTCTGGGGGGAACACGCCCCCAAAATTGGGATGGGGGACCCCAAAATTTGGGGGGGAGGGGAGGGGGATGGGGGAGGGCGCTCACCTTTTGGAGTGGACCAGGTGAGTCCCCACGGTCACCTCAAACCATCCGGTCACTTCCGGTGCCCTGGCCGGTCTGGGGGGGGGAGGGGAGGGAGAGACCCCCAAAATCGCGGGAGAAGCCCCAAAAAATCCCCAAATCCCAAAACCACACCCCAAAAAAACCCCAAAATCCCAGCCCAAAAAAATCCCCAAATTTGAAAAATCCCAGCCCAAAAAAAACCCCCAAAATCCCCAAAATCCCAGCCCAAAAATCCCCAAAATCCCAAAACCCCACCCCAAAAAATCCCCAAAATCCTAAAACCACACTCCAAAAAAATCCCCAAAATCCCACCCCAAAAAATCCCCAAATCCCAGCCCAAAAATCCCTAAAATTCCCAAAATCCCAGCCCAAAAAAACCCCAAAATCCCCAAAAATCCCACCCCCAAAAAAAATCCCAAAATCCCACCCCCAAAAAATCCCCAAAATCCTAAAAATCTCAGCCCAAAAAATCCAAAAATCCCAAAATCCCAGCCCAAAAAAATCCCAAAAATCTCACCCCAAAAAACCCCCAAAATCCCAGCCCAAAAATCCCCCAAATCCTAAAAAATCTCAGCCCAAAAAATCTCAAAATCCCCAAAATCCCAGCCCAAAAATCCCCAAATCCCAAAAATCCCACCCAAAAATTTCCCAAAAATCTCAGCCCAAAAATCCCCAAAATCCCCAAAATCCCAGCCCAAAAATCCCCGAAAACCCCAAAATTCCAGCCCAAAAAAATCCCCAAAATCCCAAAATCCCACTCCCAAAAATTCCCAAAATCCCAGCCCAAAAATCCTCAAATCCCAAAAAATCCCACCCAAAAAATTCCCAAAAATTCCAGCCCAAAAATCCCCAAATTTGAAAAATCCCAGCCCAAAAAACCCCAAAATGCCAGCCCAAAAAATCCCCCAAATCAAAAATATCACCCAAAAAATTCCCAAAAATCCCAAAAATCCCAGCCCAAAAAATCCCCAAATCCCAGCCCAAAAAATTCCCCAAAATCCTAAAAACTCAGCCCAAAAAAATCCAAAAATCCCAAAGAATCCCACCCCAAAAAATCTTCAAAATCCCACCCCAAAAATCCCCAAATCCCAGCCCAAAAAATCCCCAAAATCCCAAAAAATCCCAGCCCAAAAAACCCAAAATCCCACCCCAAAAAGATCCCAAAATCCCAGCCCAAAAAATCCTCAAATCCCAAAAATCCCACCCAAAAAATTCCCAAAAATCCCAGCCCAAAAAATCCCCGGAAATCCCACCCCAAAAATATCCCAAAATCCCAGCCCAAAAAATCCCAAAGTCCCAAAAATCCCACCCCCCAAAAAAAAATCCCAAAATCCCACCCCAAAATTCCCAAATCCCAGCCCAAAAAATCCCCAAAATTCCCAAATCCCAGCCCAAAAATTCCCCAAAATCCTAAAAATCCCACCCCAAAAAAATTCCCAAAATCCCACCCCAAAAATCCCCAAAATCCAACCCCCAAAAATCCCAAAATTCCCCCCCCAAAAAATCCCCAAAATTCCTCCTCAAAATCCTGGAGACCCCCCAAAAATCCCCCAAAATCCACGAGGACCCCCAAAAACTCCCCAAAACCCCCAAACCTGACAGATCCAACCCCAAATCCTTCCCCCCCCCAAAATTTGGGGTCCCCTCCCCAAATCCTTCCCCCCAAAAAAATTTGGGGTCCCCCAAAATTTGGGGTCCCCCAAAATCCCACCACGGCCAGGGCTCCCGGAAGCGCCGCTCCAGCTCCTGCTTCAGCTTCTCAAACTGAAATTTTGGGGGGCGCTCAATTTTTTTGGGGACCCCCCCCCCCGAATTTTTTTTTGGGGTCCCCCGTTGGTTTTTGGGGGTTCCCCGATTTTTTTTTGGGGGGGGGTTAAAAAGGGAGGGGGAGGGCTCACCTTGGGTTTGTAGCCTCAGGCTCCGCTGGGGGGGAAAGGGGAACCCCCAAAATTTGGGACATTCCCAGAAATTGGGGACACCCCAAAATTGAGGACACCCCAAAATTAAGGGACACTCCCAAAATTTGGGACACCCCCAAAATTGGGGACACCCCAAAATTTGGGACACCTTAAAACTGGGGACACCCCAAAATTTGGGACACTCTCACAAAATTTGGGACACCCCAAAATTTGGGGACACCCCAAAATTTGGGACACTCCTCACAAAATTTGGGACACCCCAAAATTGAGGACACCCCAAAATTTGGGACACTCAAAAACTGGGGACACCCCAAAATCTGGGACATTCCCAAAATTGGGGACACCCCCAAAATTGGGACACCCCAAAATTTGGGGACACCCCAAAATTGAGGACACGCCAGTACTTGGGACACCCCCAAAATTGGGGACACCCCAAAATTTGGGGACACTCCCAAATTGGGGACACCCCAAAAATTGGGGACACTCAAAACTGGGGACACCCCCACAAAATTTGGGACACCCCCAAAATTTGGGATTCCCCCTCGAATTTGGGACACTCCCAAAATTTGGGGACACTCCCAAAATTGAGGACACCCCAAAATTAAGGACACTCCCAAAATTTGGGACATTCCCAAAAATTGGGGACACCTCCAAAATTGGGACACCCCAAAAATTAGAGGACACCCAAAATTTGGGGACACCCCAAAATTTGGGACACTCAAAAACTGGGGACACCCCAAAATTTGGGACATTCCCAAAATTGGGATTCCCCCTCGGAATTTGGGACACTCCAAAATTTGGGACACCCCCAAAATTTGGGGACCCCCCGCTCGGAACTGGGGACATCCCAAAATTTGGGACATCCCAAAATTAAGGACAGAATTGGGGACACCCCGCCCAAAATTTGGGGACACACCCCACAAAATTTGGGGAGCCCCCCTCGGGATTGGGGACCCTCACCCAGAATTGGGACCCCCCAAAATTTGGGACCCCCCAAAATTTGGAAACCCCTCCCAAAATTAGGAACACCCCCAAAATTTGGGACCCCCCCAAAATTTGGGACAAACCTGGAATTGGGAACGCCCCGCCCCCAGGAACTGGGGACGCCCTGGAATTTGGGGAACCCCCAGAATTGGGGACCCCCAGAATTTGGGAACCCCCGAATTTGGGGACCCCCCAAAATTTGGGCCCCCGGTACCAGTAAAGGACATGGACTCGGAGCGGCGCCATGGCGGCAACTGCGCATGCGCGGGGCGGGGCCGGCGGGAAGGGGCGGGGCCGGAGGGAAAGGGCGGGGCCGGAGGGAAAGGGGCGGGGCCGGAGGGAAAGGGGCGGGGCCTGCGGTAAAGGGGCGGGGGCGGCGGGGAAGGGGCGGGGCCGGCGGGAAAGGGGCGGAGACAGCGGAAAGGGGCGGAGCCAGCGGGAAAAGGGGCGGGGGCAGCGAGACCAGTATGGAACAGAGCCGGGACCAGTAAAACCAGTGCATGGGAACAGAGCCGGGACCAGTAAAACCAGTATGGGAACAGAGCTGGGACCAGTAAAACTAGTCCCTCCCAGTCCCTCCCAGTCCCGCCCAGTTCTGCCCAGTCCCTCCCAGTCCCTACAATCCCTTCCCAGTATCCTCCAATCCCTCCCAGTCCCTCCCACTCCCCCAGGCCCTCCCAGTCCTTCCCAGTGTCCCCATTCCCTCCCAGTGCCCCCATTCCCTCCCAGTCCCTCCCAGTCCCTCCCAGGCCCTCCCAGTTCCTCCCAGTCCCTACACCCTTCCCAGTATCCTCCAATCTCCTCCCAGTCCCTCCCAGTCCCTCCCACTCCCCCCAGGCCCTCCCACTCCCCCCAGGCCCTCCCAGTCCCTCCCAGTCCCTACAATCCTCTTCCCAGTATCCTCCAATCCCCTCCCAGTCCCTCCACTCCCCTCCCAGTCCCTCCCAGTCCCTCCCAGTGTCCTCCAATCCTCCCAGTCCCCTCCCAGTCCCTACAATCTCTTCCCAGTATCCTCCAATCCCCTCCCAGTCCCCCCATTCCCTCCCAGTGCCTCCCCATTCTCCTCCCAGTCCCTCCCAGTCCCTCCCAGTCCCTCCCAGTCCCGCCCTTCCCCTCCCCCACGCTCCGAGCGCCGATGGATCCCCGCGATCCGCTCGATCCGCCCGATCCCGGGGGGCGCCGCCGCTGACCAGGGGTCCGGGGTTTCCCTGGGGTTTCCCAGGGGTTTCCCGGGGGTCCTGGGGTTTCCAGGGTTTCAGTGGGGTCCCGGGGTTTCCCTGGGGTCCTAGGTGGTTCCTGGGGTTTCCCAGGGGTCACTGGGTTTTCCCAGGGGTCCTGGGGTTTCCCAGGCTTCCAGGGGTTTCCCGGCGGGGTCCCGGTGGTTCCCGGGGTTTCCAGGTTTTCCAGGTTTTCCAGGGGGTCCCAGGGGTTTCATGGTTTTCCGGGGTCTCAGGGGTCCCGGCGCCCCCCGGCCGGAGCCATGGGCGAATGGACCATCCTGGAGCGGCTGCTGGAGGCGGCGGTGCAGCAGCACAGCACCATGATCGGCAGGTGAGCGAGCGGGGCCGCCTGAATTATCCTAAATCCCCGAATTCACCCCGAATCCACCCCAAATTCACCCCGAATTTATCCTGAATTTATCCTAAATTCATCCCGAATTTATCCCGAATTTATCCCGAATTTATCCCGAATTTATCCCGAATTTATCCCGAATTTATCCCGAATTTATCCTGAATTCACCCCGAATTCACCCCGAATTTATCCTAAATCCATCCTGAATTCACCCCGAATTTATCCTAAATCCATCCCGAATTTATCCCGAATTCACCCCGAATTTATCCCGAATTTATCCCGAATTCATCCCGAATTCACCCCGAATTTATCCCGAATTTATCCCGAATTCACCCCAAATTTATCCCGAATTTACCCCGAATTTACCCCGAATTTATCCTGAATTTATCCTAAATTCACCCCAATTCACCCTGAATCATCCGAATTCACCCGACCATCCCAAATTTATCCCGAATTTATCCTAAATCCACCTCGAATTCATCCCAAATCCACCCCGAATTCACCCCGGTCACACCCCCGGTTACATCCTGAATTCATCCCAAATTCGCCCTGAAATCCATCCCCGAGTTACAGCCCAAATCAACCCTAAATCCATCCCAAATTCATCCTAAATCCATCCCAAATTCATCCTAAATCCATCCCAAATTCATCCTAAATCCATCCTAAATTCATCCTAAATCCACCCCGAGTTACAGCCTGAATTCATCCCAAATTCACCCTGAATTCACCCTGAATTCATTCTAAATCCATCCCCAGTTACCCCGAATCCATCCCAAATTCATCCCAAATCCACCCCAAATTTACCCCGAATTCATCCTAAATCCATCCTCAGTTACACCCCGAATCCACCCGAATTCATCCCGGTTACAGCCCGAATCCATCCCAAATTTATCCCAAATCCACCCCAAACTCATCCTAAATCCATCCTGAATCCACCCCAAATCCATCCCCGGATACACCCCAAATCCATCCCAAATCATCCCAAATCCATCCCCGGATACACCCAAATCCATCCCAAATCCATCCCAAATTCATCCCAAATTCACCTGAAATCCGTCCCTGGTTACACCCCGAATTCATCCTAAATCAGCCCGAATCCACCCCAAACTCATCCTAAATCCACATCCTAAATTCTAAATCCATCCCAAATTCACCCCGAATCCATCTCCAGTTACACCCCAAATTCACCCCAAATCCACCCCAAATTCATCCCCTGTTACACACCAAATTTATCCTAAATCCACCCCAAATTCACCCCAAATCCACCCCAAATTCATCCCCTGTTACACACCAAATTTATCCTAAATCCACCCCAAATTCACTAAATCCACCCTGAATCCATCTCCAGTTACACCCCAAATTCACCTAAATCCCCCCAAATTCATCCCCTGTTACACACCAAATTTATCCTAAATCCACCCCAAATTCACCCCAAATTCACCCCAAATCCACCCCAAATTCACCCTAAATTCACCCCAAATCCACCCCAAATTCATCTCGTTACACCCCAAATTTATCCTAAATCCATCCCAAATTCGCCCCAAATTCACCCCAAATCCACCCCCAATTCCTTGAATCCCCGAATCCACCCCCAAATTCACCCCAAATTCATCCCTGTTGCACCCCAAATTTATCCTAAATTCACCCCAAATCCCCCCAAATCCCCCAAATCCCCCAAATCCACCCCAAATCCACCCCAAATTCACCCAGCTACAACCCAAATTCACCCCAAAATTCATCCTGTTACACCCCAAATTTATCCTAAATCCACCCCAAATTCACCCCGATTCACCCCAAATTCACCCCAAATCCATCTCCAGTTACACCCTGAATTTATCCTAAATCCACCCCAAAATCATCCCCTGTTACACCCAAAATCCCCCAAATCCCCCAATTCACCCCAAATTCATTCCGTTACACACAAATTTATCCTAAATTCACTCCAAATCCACCCCAAATTCACACCAAATTTATCCTAAATCCCCCCAAATCCACGCCAAATTCACCGAGTCCCCCTGAATCCACCCCAAATCCATCTCCAGTTACACCCCAAATTCATCCCAAATCCACCCCAAATTCATCTCCTGTTATGCCCCAAATTTATCCTAAATCCACCCCAAATTCACCCCAAATCCCCCCGAATCCCCCCGGTTTTCCCGGGGCACACCTGGTCACCTCCCCAATCCTCCCCAAATCCGTCCCAAATCCCCCCCAGGCTCCCCCTGGCTCGCTCAGGTGTGCCCAGGTGACCCCCAGGTGACCCCAGGTGACCCCAGGTGACCCCCGCAGCGGCTCAGGGTCGCCCCACGGGATCACGTGACCAGCCTGGGACACGTGACCAGGTGGGGCGGGACAGGTGAGGCAGGACAGGTGAATCCTGGGGGCAGGACAGGTGAGACTTCGGGGTCCAGGTGGGATTTGGGGGTCCAGGTGAGACCCAGAGCCAGGTGAGACTCCTCAGCCAGGTGAGAGACCCAGACCCAGGTGAGACCCACAGCCAGGTGAGACCCTGAGCCAGGTGAGACCCAGGTGGGACCCTGAGCCAGGTGAGACCCAGAGCCAGGTGAGACCCAGAGCCAGGTGAGACCCAGAGCCAGGTGGGACCCTCAGCCAGGTGAGACCCAGACCCAGGTGAGACCCTCAGCCAGGTGAGACTCCAGGTGAGACCCAGACCCAGGTGAGACCCACAGCCAGGTGAGACCCTGAGCCAGGTGAGACTCCAGGTGGGACCCTGAGCCAGGTGAGACCCAGAGCCAGGTGAGACCCAGAGCCAGGTGAGACCCAGAGCCAGGTGGGACCTCCAGCCGTGGTGAGACCCAGACCCAGGTGAGACCCTGAGCCAGGTGAGACCCAGGTGAGACCCAGACCCAGGTGAGACCCTCAGCCAGGTGAGACTCCAGGTGAGACCCTGAGCCAGGTGAGACCCTCAGCCAGGTGAGACCCAGGTGAGACCCAGACCCAGGTGAGACCCTCAGCCAGGTGAGACTCCAGGTGAGACCCTGAGCCAGGTGGGACCCAGAGCCAGGTGAGACCCAGGTGAGACCCTGAGCCAGGTGAGACCCTGAGCCAGGTGAGACCTCAGCCAGGTGAGACCCTCAGCCAGGTGAGACCCAGATGAGACCCACAGCCAGGTGAGACCCACAGCCAGGTGAGACCCAGACCCAGGTGAGACCCAGAGCCAGGTGAGACCCAGACCCAGGTGAGACCCACAGCCAGGTGAGACCCAGATCCAGGTGAGACCCAGATCCAGGTGAGACCCAGACCCAGGTGAGACCCTCAGCCAGGTGAGACCCTGAGCCAGGTGAGACCTCAGCCAGGTGGGACCTCAGCCAGGTGAGACCCTGAGCCAGGTGAGACCCAGAGCCAGGTGAGACCTCAGCCAGGTGAGACCCAGAGCCAGGTGAGACCCTCAGCCAGGTGAGACCCAGGTGAGACCCTCTGCCAGGTGAGACCCTCAGCCAGGTGAGACCCTCAGCCAGGTGAGACCCAGAGCCAGGTGGGATTTGGGGTCCAGGTGAATCCTGGGGTCCAGGTGGGACCCAGGTGAGACCCAGACCCAGGTGAGACCCTCAGCCAGGTGAGACCCTCAGCCAGGTGAGACCCAGGTGAGACCCAGACCCAGGTGAGACCCTCAGCCAGGTGAGACCCAGGTGAGACCCAGGTGAGACCCAGGTGAGACCCACAGCCAGGTGAGACCCTGAGCCAGGTGAGACCCTCAGCCAGGTGAGACCCTCAGCCAGGTGAGACCCAGATCCAGGTGAGACCCAGAGCCAGGTGAGACCCAGGTGAGACCCTCAGCCAGGTGAGACCCTCAGCCAATTGAGACCCAGGTGAGACCCACACCCAGGTGAGACCTCAGCCAGGTGAGACCCAGAGCCAGGTGAGACCCAGGTGAGACCCAGACCCAGGTGAGACCTCAGCCAGGTGAGACCCAGACCCAGGTGAGACCCTGAGCCAGGTGAGACCCTCAGCCAGGTGAGACCCAGAGCCAGGTGGATCTCGGGGTCCAGGTGAATCCTGGGGGTCCAGGTGGGACCCAGACCCAGGTGAGACCCTCAGCCAGGTGAGACCCAGGTGAGACCCTCAGCCAGGTGAGACCCAGACCCAGGTGAGACCCTCTGCCAGGTGAGACCCAGGTGGGACCCTCTGCCAGGTGATTTTGCTCCCCACACCTCACCTTTCCTGCAGAATCTTCCTGACCATGGGGATGATTTTATGATTTTGTGATTTTATGATTTTGTGACAGTTTTATGATGATTTCCTGATGATTTTATGATTTTGTGATTTTATAATTTTATGACAATTCTATGATGATTTCCTGATGATTTAATGATTTTGTGATGGTTTAATGATGATTTTGTGATGATTTTATGATCATTTCATGACGATTTCATGACGATTTTATGATTTTTAACCCTTTTCTCCCCAGGATCCTGCTGACCGTGCTGTTGATTTTGTGATCGTTTTATTATAATTTTATGATGATTTTATGATTATTTAATGATGATTTTATGATTATTTCATGATGATTTCATGACCATTTCATCATGATTTTTAACCCCTTTCTCTCCATAATCCTCCTCACCGTCCTGCTGATTTTATGACAATTTCATGACGATTTCATGACGATTTTTAACCCTTTTGTCCCCAGGATTTTGCTGATTTAATGCTGATTTTTAACCCTTCTCTCCCCAGGATCCTGCTCACTGTGGTGGTGATTTCATAATAATTTTTAACCCTCTCTGTCCAGGATTTTGCTAATTTCATGACAATTTTTAACCCATTCCTCCCCAGGATCCTCCTGACTGTGGTGCTGATTTTTAACCCTTTCCTCCCCAGGATCCTGCTGACCGTGGTGCTGATTTTATGCTGATTTTTAACCCTTTCCCCCCCAGGATCCTGCTGACCGTGGTGCTGATTTTTAACCCTTTCCCCCAGGATCCTGCTGACCGTGGTGCTGATTTTATGACAATTTTAACCCGTTTCTCCCCAGAATTCTCCTGACGGTGGTGATGATTTTTAACCCTTTCCCCCCCAGGATCCTGCTGACTGTGGTGCTGATTTTTAACCCTTTCCCCCCCAGGATCCTGCTGACCGTGGTGGTGATTTTCCGCATCCTGATCGTGGCCATCGTGGGCGAGACGGTGTACGAGGACGAGCAGACCATGTT
>JAKWBO010000351.1:0-54840 GCA_034336685.1 Luscinia luscinia
TCCCTGATTTTGGGGTATTGCTCCTTGGTTTTGGGGTTTTTCTCCCCGGGTTTGGGGTTTTTCTCCCCGGTTTGGGTGTTTTTCTCCCGGTTTGGGGTTTTTCTCCCCGGTTTGGGTGTTTTCTCCCCGATTTGGGTGGTTTCTCCCGGTTTGGGGTTTTTCTCCCCAGTTTGGGGTTTTTCTCCCCGGTTTTGGGTGTTTTCTCCCCGGTTTTGGGGTGTTTTCTCCCGGTTTGGGTGTTTTCTCCCCGGTTTGGGTGTTTTCTCCCGGTTTTGGGGTTTTTTCTCCCGGTTTGGGTGTTTTTCTCCCCGGTTTGGGTGTTTTCTCCCGGTTTGGGTGTTTTCTCCCCGGTTTGGGTGTTTTTCTCCCGGTTTTGGGGTGTTTTTCTGCCCGGTTTGGGTGTTTTCTCCCCGGTTTGGGGTGTTTTCTCCCTGGTTTGGGGTCTCCATGCTCTCCCCTCCGCAGCCTCGCTGTCCCCGGAGCGCGCCGAGGACTCGGACGCGCTGACGGCCGTCAGCAGCCAGCTCGAGGGGTCCCCCATGGACACCTCCAGCCTGGCCTCCTGCACCCTGGAGGAGTCTGGGGGGGCCCCCCCCGCCCCTGCAGCCCCCCAAAACCCGCCGGGGACCCCCCAGGGACCCCCCCCCGCCCCGCCCGCCGCCGCTCAGCCCGCGGATGACAGGTGAGCGCGGCGAAGCTGGGGGAGGGCTGTGATTTTTGGGGCGGTGGTTCTGGGGGGGTTTGGGGTGCTGGTGTCACAGCTCCGGGGTGTCCCCCCCAGCTCCCCCCCGGGCTCCTCCTCGGAGAGCTCGTCCACGCGGGACTCGGCCGGGCGCTCGCCTCGGGGGGCCGACCTCGAGGGGGGATCCTGGAGGAGCCGCTGCCGTCCACCAGCAGCGAGGAGGAGGATCCGCTGGCCGGTGAGTGACCACCCCTGTCAGTGAGTGACCACCCTGGTGAGTGAGTGACCACCCCATGGTCAGTGAGTGACCACCCTGTCAGTGAGTGACCACCCCATGGTCAGTGAGTGACCACCCTGTCAGTGAGTGACCACCCATGGTCAGTGAGTGACCCCCTGGTGAGTGACCCCCTGGTGAGTGAGTGACCACCCTGGTCAGTGAGTAACACCCCTGGTCGGTGAGTGACCACCCATGGTCAGTGAGTGACCCCCTGGTGAGTGACCCCCTGGTGAGTGAGTGACCACCCTGGTCAGTGAGTGACCACCCATGGTCAGTGAGTGACCCCCTGGTCAGTGAGTGACCACCCTGGTGAGTGACCACCCCTGCTGGTCAGTGAGTAACACCCCATGGTCAGTGAGTGACACCCACTGGTCAGTGACCCCCCTGTCAGTGAGTGACCCCCCCATCAGTGAGTGACACTCCCTGGTCAGTGAGTGACCCCCGGTCAGTGAGTGACACCCCTGGTCAGTGAGTGACCCCCCGGTCAGTGACCCCCCCTGGTGAGTGACCACCCCTGCTGGTCATTGAGTGACCCCCTGGTCATTGAGTGACCCCCTGTCAGTGAGTGACCCCCTGGTCAGTGAGTGACCCCCACTGGTCAGTGAGTGACCCCCTGGTGAGTGAGTGACACCCCTGGCCAGTGAGTGACACCCCTGCTCAGTGAGTGACCCCCACTGGTCAGTGAGTGACCCCCCGGTCAGTGAGTGACACCCCTGGTCAGTGAGTGACCCCTGGTGAGTGAGTGACCCCCCTGGTCGGTGAGTGACCCCCCGGTCAGTGAGTGACCCCCTGGTCAGTGAGTGACCCCCCAGCTGGTCAGTGACCCGCTGCTGGTCAGTGAGGTTCCAGGATGTCCCCAGGGGGTTTCAGGCTGTCCCCAGCAGTCTCTAGGGGTGTCCCTGGGGGTTTCAGGGTGTCCCTGGGGGATTCCAGGATGTCCCCAGAGTGTTTCAGGCTGTCCCCAGGAGTTTTAGGGCTGTCCCTGTCAGTCCCAGGAACGTTCAGGGTGTCCCTGATGGTGCCAGGATGTCCCCAGGGGGATTTTAGGGGTGTCCCTGAGGTACCACGGATGTTCAGGGTGTCCCTGATGGCGCCAGGGTGTCCCCAGAAGTTTTTAGTGATGTCCCTGCAGAGTTTCAGGCTGGCCCTGGGGGATTCCAGAGTGTCCCCGGGGGTCCCAGGGCTGTCCAGGCTGTCCCCTCACACTGTCCCTGGGGTCCCAGGGATGCTCAGTGTCCCCTCACAGTGTCCCCAGGCTGTCCAGGCTGTCCCTCACACTGTCCCTGGGGTCCCAGGGATGCTCAGTGTTCCTCACAGTGTCCCCAAGGGTCCCAGGGCTGTTCAGGCTGTCCCCTCACAGTGTCCCAGATGGTTTCAGAGTGTCCCTGAGCTCCCAGGGATGTTCAGGCTGTCCCCACAGGGGTGTCCCTGGTGGTTCCAGGCTGTCCCTGGGGAATTCCAGAATGTCCCCAGGGGTCCCAGGGCTGTCCAGGCTGTCACCTCAAGGTGTCCCTGAGCTCCCAGGGATGCTCAGTGTCCCCTCAGGGTGTCCCCAGGGCTGTCCAGGCTGTCCCCTCACACTGTCCCTGAGGTCCCAGGGATGCTCAGTGTCCCCTCACAGTGTCCCCAGGCTGTCCAGGCTGTCCCCTCAGGGTGTTCCTGGGGGTCCCAGGGATGCTCAGTGTCCCTCACAGTGTCCCCAAGGGTCCCAGGGCTGTTCAGGCTGTCCCCTCACGGTGTCCCAGATGGTTTCAGAGTGTCCCTGAGCTCCCAGGGATGCTCAGTGTCCCCTCACAGTGTCCCCAGGGCTGTCCAGGCTGTCCCCTCAGGGTGTCCCTGAGCTCCCAGGGATGCTCAGTGTCCCCTTACAGTGTCCCCAGGGCTGTCCAGGCTGTCCCCTCAGGGTGTCCCTGGGCTCCCAGGGATGCTCAGTGTCCCCTCAGAGTGTCCCCAAGGGTCCCAGGGCTGTCCAGGCTGTCCCCTCACGGTGTCCCCCAGGGCCCCAGGGCTGTCCAGGCTGTCCCCTCACGGGTGTCCCAGGGGTCCCAGGGCTGTCCAGGCCGTCCCCTGACGCCGTCCCCGCCGTGTCCCCGCAGGGATCAGCCTCCCCGAGGGCGTGGACCCCTCGTTCCTGGCGGCGCTGCCGGACGACATCCGGCGGGAGGTGCTGCAGAACCAGCTGGGGATCCGCCCGCCCGCGCGGGCCCCGCCCGCCGCCAGCCCCGCCCCGCCCGTGGTGCCCAACCCCGGCCTCACCGAGGTCAGCCCCGAGTTCCTGGCGGCGCTGCCCCCGGCCATCCAGGAGGAGGTGGGCGTGGCTCGGGGTGGGCGGGGCTAGTGGGTGGGTGTGGTTTTGGGGTGGGGCTACATGATGGGTGTGGTCTTGGGTGAGGCTAAAGGATGGATATTGTCTTGGGATGGGTCTAAGAGATGGGTGTGGTTGTTGTGTGGGTGGAGCTAAGAGATGGGTGTGGTCATTGTGTGGGTGGGGCTAAGGGATGGGTGTGGTTTTGGGGTGGGGCTGTGGGGTGTAGGTGGGGCTAAGGGATGGGTGTGGTCATTGTGTGGGTGGAGCTAAGGAATGGGTGTGTTTTGGGCTGGGTCTAAGAGATGGGTGTGGTCTTGGGTGTAGGTGGGGCTAAGGGATGGGTGTGGTCATTGTGTGGGTGGAGCTAAAAGATGGGTGTGGTCGTTGTGTGGGTGGGGCTGAGATGGGTGTGGTCATTGTGTGGGTGGGAGCTAAGGGATGGGTGTGGTCATGGGTGGGGCTAAAGGATGGGTATTGTCTTGGGATGGGTCTAAGAGATGGGTGTGGTCTTCGGTGTAGGTGGAGCTAAGGGATGGGTGTGCTCATTGTGTGGGTGGAGCTAAGGGATGGGTGTGGTCATTGGGTGGGACTAAAAGATGGGTGTGGTCATGGGTGGGGCTGAAGGATGGGTATTGCGATGGGTCTAAGAGATGGGTGTGGTCTTGAGGTGTGGGTGGGGCTGAGGGATGGGTGTGGTCGTTGTGTGGGTGGAGCTACGGGATGGGTGTGGTCGTTGTGTGGGTGGAGCTAAGGGATGGGTGTGGTTTTGGGGTGGGGCTGTGGGGTGTAGGTGGGGCTAAGGGATGGGTGTGGTCATTGTGTGGGTGGGGCTAAGGAATGGGTGTGGTCTGGTCAGGGCTACAGGGTGGGTGTGGTCTTGGGGTGTGGTCTTGGATGCGATTAAGGGATGGGTGTGGTCATTGTGTGGGCAGGGCTATGGGATGGGTGTGGTCTTGGGGTGGGCTATGGAATGGGTGTGGCCATTGGGTGGGGCTAAGGGATGGGTGTGGTCTTGGGGTGGGGCTATGAGATGGGTGTGGCCATTGTGTGTGGGGCTAAGGGATGGGTGTGGTGGTTGTGGGTGGGAGGATGGGTGTGGTGATTGTGGGTGGGGCTAAGGGATGGGTGTGGTGATTGTGGGTGGGGCTAAGGGATGGGTGTGGTGGTTGTGGGTGGGGCTAAGGGATGGGTGTGGTCTTGGATGGGGTTAAGGGATGGGCGTGACCTCCCGGGGTGTGGCTTCTTTAGGGTGTGCTCTCAGGGTGTGGCCTCTTTGGTGTGTGTCCCCACATGGGCGTGGTGTCTTGCCTGTGCTCCTGCACTGGCGCTGTCCCTGTCCCCATCCAGCTGTGTCCCCTCCCTGTGCCTGTGTCCAGCCCTGTTCCATCTCTGTGTCCCACCTGTCCCTGTCCCATCTCTGTCCGTGTGTCCGGTCCTGTGCCGTCTGTCCCTGTTCCATCCCTGTGTCCAGCCCAGTCCCATCTCTGTCCCTGTGTCCAGCCCTGTCCCACCTGCCCCTGTCCCATCTCTGTCCCTGTCCCATCCCTGTCCCTCTCTCCAGCCGTGTCCCACTGTCCCTGTCCCATCTCTGTCCCATCCCTGTCCCTCTCTCCAGCCCTGTCCCTGTCCCATCCCTGTCCCTCTCTCCAGCCGTGTCCCACTGTCCCTGTCCCATCCCTGTCCCTCTCTCCAGCCGTGTCCCACTGTCCCTGTCTCATCCCTGTCCCTCTCTCCAGCTGTGTCCCACTGTCTCTGTGCCATCCCTGTCCCTCTCTCCAGCCCTGTCCCTGTCCCATCCCTGTCCCATCCCTGTCCCATCCCTGTCCCATCCCTGTCCTCTCTCCAGCCGTGCCCCACTGTCCCTGTCCCATCCCTGTCCCATCCCTGTCCCTGTATCCAGCCGTGTCCCACTGTCCCTGTCCCATCCCTGTCCCATCCCTGTCCCTCTCTCCAGCGTGTCCCACTGTCCCAGTCCCATCCCTGTCCCTCTCTCCAGCCCTGTCCCAGTCCCATCCCTGTCCCTCTCTCCAGCCGTGTCCCACTGTCCCAGTCCCATCCCTGTCCCTCTCTCCAGCCCTGTCCCAGTCCCATCCCTGTCCCTCTCTCCAGCCGTGTCCCACTGTCTCTGTCCCATCCCTGTCCCTCTCTCCAGCCCTGTCCCTGTCCCATCCCTGTCCCATCCCTGTCCCTCTCTCCAGCCCTGTCCCCAGTCCCATCCCTGTCTCCTGTCCCATCTCTGTCCCTCTCTCCAGCCCTGTCCCTGTCCCATCCCTGTCCCTGTCCCATCCCTGTCCCAGTCCCATCCCTGTCCCTCTCTCCAGCCGTGTCCCACTGTCCCAGTCCCATCTCTGTCCCATCCCTGTCCCATCCCTGTCCCTCTGTCCAGCGTGGTCCCACTGTCGGTGTGTCCCCAGGTGCTGGCGCAGCAGCGGGCGGAGCAGCAGCGCCGGGAGCTGGCGCAGGCCACGGGCTCGGACGCGCCCATGGACCCGGTGACGTTCATCCAGACGCTGCCGTCGGAGCTGCGGCGCTCGGTGCTGGAGGACATGGAGGACTCGGTGCTGGCCGTGATGCCGCCGGACATCGCGGCCGAGGCGCAGGCGCTGCGGCGCGAGCAGGAGGCGCGGCAGCGGCAGCTGATGCACGAGCGCCTCTTCGGCCACTCCAGCACCTCGGCGCTCTCGGCCATCCCGCGCAGCCCCGGTGAGGGCCGGCTCTACGCCCCCAGTTCCTGTTCTGTACCCGATTTCTGCTGTGCCCCCCCAATTCCTGCTCTGTACCCTCATTCCTGTTCTGTACCCCATTCCTGCTGTGTACCCTCATTCCTGCTGTGTACCCCCAATTCCTGCTGTGTACCCCCATTCCTGCTGTGTACCCCAATTTCTGTTCTGTACCCCATTCCTGCTCTGTACCTCCATTCCTGCTCTGCACCCCCAATTTTCTGTTCTGTACCCTCGTTCCTGCTCTGTACCCCATTCGGTTCTGTACCCTAATTCCTGCTCTGTACCCACGATTCCTGCTCTGTACCCCAATTTCGGTTCTGTACCCCCAATTTCTGTTCTGTACCCCCATTCCTGCTCTGGCACCCCCAATTCCTGCTCTGTACCCCAATTCCTGCTCTGTACCCCCATTCCTGCTCTGTAGCCCCATTTCTGTTCTGTACCCCCAATTTCTGTTCTGTACCCCAATTCCTGCTCTGCACCCCAATTCCTGCTCTGTACCCCCATTCCTGCTGTGTACCCCAGTTCCTGCTCTGTACCCCAATTCCTGCTCTCTACCCCCAATTTTGTTCTGTACCCCCATTCCTGCTCTGTACCCCCATTCCTGCTGTGTACCCCCATTCCTGCTGTGTACCCCAATTCCTGCTCTGTACCCCCAATTCCTGCTTTGTACCCCGATTCCTGCTCTGTACCCCTGATTCCTGCTCTGTAGCCCCACCCTGATTCCTGCTCTGTACCCCGATTCTTCTCTGTACCCCAATTCCTGCTGTGTACCCCGATTCCTGCTGTGTACCCCAATTCCCTGTGTTCCCTGCAGCCCCAGTGGGGAGGGGTGTCCTGCTCTCTCCCCCTCAATTCTTGTCCTGTGTGACACCGCTGTCCCTGTCCCCTGTGTGACCCCTGTCCCTGTGTGACCCCTGTCTCTGTCCCTTGTCTCTCGTGTGACCCCTGTCCCCGTTGTGACCCCTGTCCCGGTCCCCATTGTGACTCTGCTGTCCCCTCCCTGTCCCTGCTGTGACCCCTGTCCCCGTTCTGACCCCTGTCCCTGTCCCCGTGTCCCTGCTGTGACCCCTGTCCCTGCTGTGACCCCTGTCCCTGTCCCTGTGTGACCCTGTCCCCGTGTCCCCGCTGTGACCCCGTCCCTGCTGTGACCCCTGTCCCTGTCCCTCCCCATCCCCACTGTGACCCCATCCTCGTGTCCCCACTGTGACCCTGTCCCTGCTGTGACCCCTGTCCCTGTCCCCTCCCCATCCCCACTGTGACCCCTGTCCCTATGTCCCCGCTGTGACCCTGTCCCTGTCCCCACTGTGACCCTGTCCCTGTCCCCGCTGTGACCCCTGTCCCCGTTGTGACCCCTGTCCCTGTCCTCATGTCTCTGCTGTGACCCCTGTCCCCGCTGTGACCGTGTTCCCTCCCTGTCCCCACTGTGACCCTGTCCCCCTGTCCCTGCTGTATTCCCTGTCCCTGCTGTGACCCTGTCCCTGTCCCTCCCTGTCCCCACTGTGACCCCTGTACCTGTGTTCCTGCTGTGACCCCTGTCCCTGTCCCTGCTGTGACCCTGTCCCTGTCCCCACTGTGACCGTATGTCCCCGCTGTGACCCTGTCCCTGTCCCCTTCCTGTCCCTGCTGTGACCTTGTCCCTGTCCCCACTGTGACCGTGTCCCCGCTTATGACCCTGTCCCTGTCCCCTCCCTGTCCCCGCTGTGACCTGTCCCTGTCCCTGCTGTGACCCTGTCCCCGTGTCCCTGCTGTGACCCTGTCCCTGTCCCCGCTGTGACCCTGTCCCTGTCCCTGCTGTGACCCTGTCCCTGTCCCCTCCCTGTCCCCGCTGTGACCCTGTCCCTGTCCCCACTGTGACCGTGGTCCCCGCTGTGACCCTGTCCCTGTCCCCTGCCTGTCCCCGCTGTGACCCTGTCCCTGTCCCTGCTGTGCCCTGTCCCCGTCTCCCCGCTGTGGAGGCCCTGTCCCTCCCTGTCCCCACTGTGACCTGTCCCTGTCCCTGTGTGACCCTGTCCCCGTCTCCGCTGTGAGCCCTGTCCCTCCCTGTCCTCACTGTGACCTGTCCCTGTCCCTGTCCCCACTGTCCCTGTGTCCCTGCTGTGACCCTGTCCCTGTCCCCTCCCTGTCCCTGTGTGACCCTGTCCCTGTCCCTGCTGTGACCCCTGTCCCTGTGTGACCCTGTCCCTGTCCCCACTGTGACCGTGTCCCCGCTTGTGACCTCTTTCCTTCCCCCTCCCTGTCCCCGCTGTGACCTGTCCCTGTCCCTGTGTGACCCTGTCCCTGTCCCCACTGTGACCGTGTCCCCGCTGTGACCCTGTCCCTGTCCCCTCCCTGTCCCCGCTGTGACCTGTCCCTGTCCCTGTGTGATCTTTATCCCCTCCCTGTCCCTGTTGTGACCCTGTCCCTGTCCCTGTGTGACCCTGTCCCTCCCTGTCCCCACTGTGACCCTGTCGCCTCCCTGTCCCCGCTGTGACCTGTCCCTGTCCCTGTCCCGCAGCTGCTCACCAGCCGGCTCAGCGGGAACCGCGGGCGTTCAGTACACGCGGCTGGCGGTGCAGAGGGGGCACCTTCCACATGGGGGGCACCGGCACCCACAGCAGGTCAGTGACACTGGGGGGCACAGATGGTCAGTGATGGGCACAGACGGTCAGTGATGGGCACAGGTGGTCAGTGATGGGCACGGATGGTCAGTGATGGGGGCACAGATGGTCAGTGATGGTCACAGATGGTCAGTGATGGGGGCACAGATGGTCAGTGATGGGGCACAGATGGTCAGTGATGGGCACAGACGGTCAGTGATGGGCACAGGTGGTCAGTGATGGGCACAGATGGTCAGTGATGGGGGCACAGATGGTCAGTAAGGGGGCACAGATGGTCAGTGATGGGGCACAGATGGTCAGTGATGGGCACAGATGGTCAGTGATGGGCACAGGTGGTCAGTGATGGGCACAGATGGTCAGTGATGGGGGCACAGATGGTCAGTGAGGGGGCACGGATGGTCAGTGATGGGCACGGGTGGTCAGTGATGGGGGCACAGATGGTCAGTGATGGGGGCACAGATGGTCAGTGATGGGCACGGATGGTCAGTGATGGGGGCACAGATGGTCAGTGATGGGCACAGATGGTCAGTGATGGGCACAGATGGTCAGTGATGGGGCACAGATGGTCAGTGATGGGCACAGACGGTCAGTGATGGGCACAGATGGTCAGTGAGGGGGCACAGATGGTCAGTGATGGGCACAGATGGTCAGTGATGGGCACAGATGGTCAGTGATGGGGGCAGAGATGGTCAGTGATGGGCACAGATGGTCAGTGATGGGGCACAGATGGTCAGTGATGGGCACAGACGGTCAGTGATGGGCACAGATGGTCAGTGAGGGGGCACAGATGGTCAGTGATGGGCACGGATGGTCAGTGATGGGCACGGATGGTCAGTGATGGGGGCACAGATGGTCAGTGATGGGGGCAGAGATGGTCAGTGATGGGGGCACAGATGGTCAGTGATGGGGCACAGATGGTCAGTGATGGGGGCACAGATGGTCAGTGATGGGCACAGATGGTCAGTGATGGGCAGAGATGGTCAGTGATGGGCACAGATGGTCAGTGATGGGCACAGATGGTCAGTGATGGGGCACAGATGGTCAGTGATGGGGGCACAGATGGTCAGTGATGGGGGCACAGATGGTCAGTGATGGGCACGGATGGTCAGTGATGGGCACAGGTGGTCAGTGATGGGCACAGATGGTCAGTGATGGGCACAGGTGGTCAGTGATGGGGCACAGCTGGTCAGTGATGGGGCACAGATGGTCAGTGATGGGCACAGGTGGTCAGTGATGGGGGCACAGATGGTCAGTGATGGGGCACAGATGGTCAGTGATGGGGGCACAGATGGTCAGTGATGGGGCACAGATGGTCAGTGATGGGGGGCACAGATGGTCAGTGATGGGGGCACAGATGGTCAGTGATGGGGCACAGATGGTCAGTGATGGGGCACAAATGGTCAGTGATGGGCACAGATGGTCAGTGATGGGGGCACAGATGGTCAGTGATGGGGGCACAGATGGTCAGTGATGGGGCACAGATGGTCAGTGATGGGCACAGATGGTCAGTGATGGGCACAGATGGTCAGTGATGGGCACAGATGGTCAGTGATGGGGCACAGATGGTCAGTGATGGGCACAGATGGTCAGTGATGGGGGCACAAATGGTCAGTGATGGGGCACAGATGGTCAGTGATGGGCACAGATGGTCAGTGATGGGGGCACAGATGGTCAGTGATGGGCACAGATGGTCAGTGATGGGCACGGGTGGTCAGTGATGGGGGCACAGATGGTCAGTGATGGGCACAGATGGTCAGTGATGGGCACAGATGGTCAGTGATGGGGCACAGATGGTCAGTGATGGGCACAGATGGTCAGTGATGGGCACAGATGGTCAGTGATGGGGGCACAGATGGTCAGTGATGGGCACAGGTGGTCAGTGATGGGCACAGATGGTCAGTGATGGGCACAGATGGTCAGTGATGGGGGCACAGATGGTCAGTGATGGGCACAGATGGTCAGTGATGGGCACGGGTGGTCAGTGATGGGGGCACAGATGGTCAGTGATGGGCACAGATGGTCAGTGATGGGGCACAGATGGTCAGTGATGGGCACAAATGGTCAGTGATGGGCACAGATGGTCAGTGATGGGGGCACAGATGGTCAGTGCTGGGGGCACAGATGGTCAGTGATGGGGGCACAGATGGTCAGTGAGGGGGGCACAGATGGTCAGTGATGGGCACAGATGGTCAGTGATGGGGGCACAGATGGTCAGTGATGGGCACAGATGGTCAGTGATGGGGGCACAGATGGTCAGTGATGGGCACAGATGGTCAGTGATTGGGGCACAGATGGTCAGTGATGGGCACAGATGGTCAGTGATGGGGCACAGATGGTCAGTGATGGGGGCACAGATGGTCAGTGATGGGGGCACAGATGGTCAGTGATGGGCACAGATGGTCAGTGATGGGTATAGGTGGTCAGTGCTGGGGGCACAGATGGTCAGTGATGGGGGCACAGATGGTCAGTGAGGGGGGCACAGATGGTCAGTGATGGGCACAGATGGTCAGTGATGGGGGCACAGATGGTCAGTGATGGGCACAGATGGTCAGTGATGGGCACAGATGGTCAGTGATGGGCACAGATGGTCAGTGATGGGGGCACAGATGGTCAGTGATGGGCACAGATGGTCAGTGATGGGGGCACAGATGGTCAGTGATGGGCACAGATGGTCAGTGATGGGGCACAGATGGTCAGTGATGGGCACAGATGGTCAGTGATGGGGCACAGATGGTCAGTGATGGGGGCACAGATGGTCAGTGATGGGCACGGATGGTCAGTGAGGGGGCACAGATGGTCAGTGATGGGGCACAGATGGTCAGTGATGGGCACAGATGGTCAGTGATGGGCACAGATGGTCAGTGATGGGCACAGATGGTCAGTGATGGGGCACAGATGGTCAGTGATGGGGGCACAGATGGTCAGTGATGGGGGCACAGGTGGTCAGTGATGGGGGCACAGATGGTCAGTGATGGGGGCACAGATGGTCAGTGATGGGCACAGATGGTCAGTGATGGGCACAGATGGTCAGTGATGGGTACAGGTGGTCAGTGATGGGCACGGATGGTCAGTGATGGGGGCACAGATGGTCAGTGATGGGCACAGATGGTCAGTGATGGGGCACAGATGGTCAGTGATGGGGCACAGATGGTCAGTGATGGGCACGGGTGGTCAGTGATGGGGGCACAGATGGTCAGTGATGGGGGCACAGATGGTCAGTGATGGGGGCACAGATGGTCAGTGATGGGCACAGATGGTCAGTGATGGGCACAGATGGTCAGTGATGGGCACAGATGGTCAGTGATGGGGCACAGATGGTCAGTGATGGGGCACAGATGGTCAGTGATGGGGCACAGATGGTCAGTGATGGGGGCACAGATGGTCAGTGATGGGGCACAGATGGTCAGTGATGGGGGCACAGATGGTCAGTGATTGGGGCACAGATGGTCAGTGATGGGGGCACAGATGGTCAGTGATGGGTACAGATGGTCAGTGATGGGCACAGATGGTCAGTGATGGGCAGAGATGATCAGTGATGGGCAGAGATGGTCAGTGATGGGGCACAGATGGTCAGTGATGGGCACAGATGGTCAGTGATGGGCACAGGTGGTCAGTGATGGGGCACAGATGGTCAGTGATGGGGGCACAGATGGTCAGTGATGGGGGCACAGATGGTCAGTGATTGGGGCACAGATGGTCAGTGATGGGCACAGATGGTCAGTGATGGGCACGGGTGGTCAGTGATGGGGGCACAGATGGTCAGTGATGGGCACAGATGGTCAGTGATGGGCACAGATGGTCAGTGATGGGGCACAGATGGTCAGTGATGGGCACAGATGGTCAGTGATGGGGCACAGATGGTCAGTGATGGGCACAGATGGTCAGTGATGGGCACAGATGGTCAGTGATGGGGCACAGATGGTCAGTGATGGGCACAGATGGTCAGTGATGGGCACAGATGGTCAGTGATGGGCACAGATGGTCAGTGATGGGCACAGATGGTCAGTGATGGGGGCACAGATGGTCAGTGATGGGGGCACAGATGGTCAGTGATGGGGCACAGATGGTCAGTGATGGGCACAGATGGTCAGTGATGGGCACAGATGGTCAGTGATGGGGCACAGATGGTCAGTGATGGGCACAGATGGTCAGTGATGGGCACAGATGGTCAGTGATGGGGCACAGATGGTCAGTGATGGGGGCACAGATGGTCAGTGATGGGGCACAGATGGTCAGTGATGGGCACAGATGGTCAGTGATGGGCACAGGTGGTCAGTGATGGGCACAGATGGTCAGTGATGGGGCACAGATGGTCAGTGATGGGGCACGGATGGTCAGTGATGGGGCACAGATGGTCAGTGAGGGGCACAGATGGTCAGTGATGGGGCACAGATGGTCAGTGATGGGCACGGATGGTCAGTGATGGGGCACAGATGGTCAGTGATGGGCACAGATGGTCAGTGATGGGGGCACAGATGGTCAGTGATGGGCACAGATGGTCAGTGATGGGCACAGATGGTCAGTGATGGGCAGAGATGGTCAGTGATGGGGGCACAGAGGGTCAGTGATGGGCACAGAGTGTCAGTGATGGGGCACGGATGGTCAGTGATGGGCACAGAGGGTCAGTGATGGGCACAGATGGTCAGTGATGGGCACAGATGGTCAGTGATGGGGCACAGATGGTCAGTGATGGGCACAGATGGTCAGTGATGGGGCACAGATGGTCAGTGATGGGGGCACAGATGGTCAGTGATGGGGGCACAGATGGTCAGTGATGGGGGCACGGATGGTCAGTGATGGGCACAGCTGGTCAGTGATGGGCACAGATGGTCAGTGATGGGCACAGATGGTCAGTGATGGGGGCACAGATGGTCAGTGATGGGGGCAGAGATGGTCAGTGATGGGCACAGATGGTCAGTGATGGGGCACAGATGGTCAGTGATGGGGCACAGATGGTCAGTGATGGGCAGAGATGGTCAGTGATGGGGGCACAGGTGGTCAGTGATGGAGGCACAGATGGTCAGTGATGGGGCACAGATGGTCAGTGATGGGGGCACAGATGGTCAGTGATGGGGCACAGATGGTCAGTGATGGGGCACAGATGGTCAGTGATGGGCACAGATGGTCAGTGATGGGGCACAGATGGTCAGTGATGGGGCACAGATGGTCAGTGATGGGGCACAGATGGTCAGTGATGGGGCACAGATGGTCAGTGATGGGCACAGATGGTCAGTGATGGGGCACAGATGGTCAGTGATGGGGGCACAGATGGTCAGTGATGGGGGCACAGATGGTCAGTGATGGGGCACAGATGGTCAGTGATGGGCACAGATGGTCAGTGATGGGGCACAGATGGTCAGTGATGGGGCACAGATGGTCAGTGATGGGGCACAGATGGTCAGTGATGGGGCACAGATGGTCAGTGATGGGGCACAGATGGTCAGTGATGGGGCACAGATGGTCAGTGATGGGCACAGATGGTCAGTGATGGGCACAGATGGTCAGTGAGTGGGGCACAGATGGTCAGTGATGGGCACAGATGGTCAGTGAGTGGGGCACAGATGGTCAGTGATGGGCACAGATGGTCAGTGATGGGGCACAGATGGTCAGTGATGGGCACAGATGGTCAGTGATGGGGCACGGATGGTCAGTGATGGGGGCACAGATGGTCAGTGATGGGGGCACGGATGGTCAGTGAGGGGGGTTAAAAATTGTCAGTGGTGTGGGGAGGTCACAAATGGTCAGTTTTGGGTGGGGGGTGCCAAGGTCTGTTTGGGGTTGTTTTGGGGCTGTGTGGGGTCAGTTTAGGGGTCAGTTTGGGATATAATTCTGCCCCCCAGACCAGCGGGCAGCAGCGTGGGCAGGGCAGTTTGGGTCCATTTGATGCTGGCTTGGGGTCAATTTTGGGCCAGTTTGGGTCAGTTTGGGGTTGGTTTATTGCTCTCTTCTGGGTCAGTCTGGGACTGGTTTAGTGCTCTGGTTTGGATCAGTCTGGGGCTGGTTTGGGTCAGTCTGGGGCTGGTTTGTGGTCACTTTTGGGTCACTTTTGGCCATCCCTGTGTCCCCAGACTAACAGGCAGCAGCGTGGACAGGGCAGTTTGGGATCAGTCTGAGGCTGCTTTAGTGCTCAGTTTTGGGTCTGTTTGGAGTTGGTCTGGGCCTGGTTTGGATCAGTCTGGGGCTGGTTTGGATCAGTCTGGGACTGGTTTGTGGTCACTTTTGGGTCACTTTTGGCCATCCCCCTTCCCAGACCAGCGGGCAGCAGCGTGGACAGGGCAGTCTGGGATCAGTCTGAGGCTGCTTTAGTGCTCAGTTTGGGGTCAGTTTGGGGCTGGTTTAGTGCTCTGTTCTGGGTCAGTCTGGGGCTGGTTTTGGGGTCATTTTTGGACCACTTTGGTCACTTTTGGCCATCCCCCCTTCCCCAGACCATCGGGCAGCAGCGTGGACAGGGCAGTTTGGGGCTGGTTTGGGGCTGGTTTGGGGCTGGTTTGGATCAGTCTGGGGCTGGTTTGTGGTCACTTTTGGGTCACTTTTGGCCATCCCTGTGTCCCCAGACTAACAGGCAGCAGCGTGGACAGGGCAGTTTGGGGTCAGTCTGAGGCTGCTTTAGTGCTCAGTTTGGGGTCTGTTTGGAGTTGGTTTGGGGCTGGTTTGGATCAGTCTGGGGCTGGTTTGTGGTCACTTTTGGCCATCCCTGTGTCCCCAGACCAGCGGGCAGCAGCGTGGACAGCCTGCTCCGCCTCGCGGGCCGCCTGCTGCTGGACCACGAGGCGCTGTCGTGCCTGCTGGTGCTGCTCTTCGTGGACGAGCCCAAGCTCAACACCAGCCGCCTGCACCGCTGTGCTGCGCAACCTGTGCTACCACGCTCCCACGCGGGCTGGGTGGTGCGCAGCCTGCTGTCCATCCTGCAGCGCTCCAGCGAGAGCGAAGCTGTGCCTCGAGACCTCTCGGGCCCCCGGCGCCGAGGAGCGGCCGCGCGCCGCTGGTTCCGCTGGCCCCGCGCCGCTCCGCTCCGGCGCCGCCGAGCCGCGCTGGCTGGACCTGCTGCACCGCATGGAGGCGCGCAGCTCGGGCCAGCTCTCCTGGCTCTCGGTGTCCATGGACGCCAGCGCTGGGCTGCCGGACCAACATCTTCCAGATCCAGCGCGCGCCGGGCCGCGAAGCACACCGAGAAGCACGCTGGCGGCCGCTGGCTCCGCCGTGCACATCCACCCGCAGGCCGCGCCCGTGGTGTGCCGGCACGTGCTGGACACGCTCATCCAGCTGGCCAAGGTGGGCTGGGGGCGCTGCCAGGGACTTGGGGTGTTACGGGGCGCTGGGAGGATTTGGGGGTGTTAAGGGGCTGGGAGGATTTGGGGTGTTAGGGCGCTGAGGGGATTTGGGGTGCTAAGGGGCGCTGGAGGATTTAGGTGTGTGGGGCGCTGGGAGGGGCTGGAGGGATTTGGGGGTGTTATGGGGTGGTTTGGGGACCCTCAGATGAAATTGGGGAGTGCTAGAGCCTGCTTTTGGGGTGCTGGGAGGGGATTTGGGTGTGTTATGGGGTGGTTTGGGGGATCCTCAGGTGAAATTGGGGAGTGCTAGAGCTCATTATTGGGGCGCTGGGAGGGGATTTGGGGGTGTTATGGGGTGCTGGGGAATTGGGGGCACTGGGATAATGGGGTGGGGGCGCTGGGAGGGGCTAGAGGGGATTTGGGGGTGTTATGGGGTGGTTTGGGGATCCTCAGGTGAAATTGAGGAGTGCTAGAGGTCGTTATTGGGGTGCTGGGAGGGGCTGGAGGGAATTTGGGGGTGTTTTGGGGTGCTGGGGGAATTAGGGCACTGGGATAATGGGGTGGGGCGCTGGGAGGAGCTGGAGGGATTTGGGGTGTTACGGGGTGGTTTGGGGATCCTCAGGTGAAACTGGGGAGTGCTAGAGCCCGTTATTGGGGGTGCTGGGAGGGATTTGGGGTGTTATGGGGCCGCTGGGAGGGGGCTGGAGGGGATTTTGGGGTGTTATGGGGTGGTTTGGGGATCCTCAGATGAAATTGGGAGTGCTAGAACCCGTTATTGGGGCGCTTGGGAGGGATTTGGGGGTGTTATGGGGTGCTGGGAGGGGCTGGAAGGGATTTGGGGATGCTATGGGGTGGTTTGGGGCTGTTCAGGTGAAATTGGGGAGTGCTAGAGCCCGTTATTGGGGCGCTGGGAGGGGCTGAGGGATTTGGGGTGTTATGGGGTGCTGGGGGAATTGGGGGCACTGGGAGGGAGCTGGAGGGGATTTTGGGGGTGTTATGGGTGGTTTGGGGATCCTCAGGTGAAATTCGGGAGTGCTAGAGCCCGTTTTGGGGCGCTGGGAGGGGATTTGGGGGTTATGGGGTGCTGGGAGGAGATTTGGGGGTGTTATGGGGTGGTTTGGGGCTGTTCAGGTGAAATTGGGGAGTGCTAGAGCCCGTTATTGGGGTGCTGGGAGGGGACTTGGGGTGTTATGGGGTGCTGGGAGGGGCTGGAGGGGATTTGGGGTGTTATGGGGTGGTTTGGGGATCTACAGGAGAAATTTGGGGAATGCGGGTGCCCATTATTGGGGTGCTGGGAGGGGCTGGAGGATTTGGGGGCGTTATGGGGTGGTTTGGGGATCCTCAGGTGAAACTGGGCAGTGCTAGAGCCCGTTTTGGGGCGCTTGGAGGGGGCTGGAGGGGATTTGGGGGTGTTGAGGGTGGTTTGGGGATCTCCAGGGGAAATTGGGGCACAATTGGGACATTTTGGGATGCACCAGGGCACGCTGAGGGATTTTGGGGGCTTCTGGGGGTCACTGGAACATTCTGATTTTGGGGCGAACTTGGGGTGATGTTGGGGTGATTCTGGGGGTGATTGTGGGATGATTTTGGGGGTGATTTTGGGGTGATCTTGGGATGGTTTGGGATGATTTTGGGATAGTTTTGGAGGTGATTTTGGGGTGATTCTGGGATGGTTTTGGGGGTGATATTGGGGTGGTTTTGGGGTAATTTTGGGATGATTCTGGGGTGGTTTTGGGATAATTTTGGGGGTGATTTTTTGGGGTGATTCTGGGGTTATTTTGGGGTGATCTTGGTGTGATTTTGGGTGACTTTCCCGTCCCGTTCCCCTCCAGGTCTTCCCCAGCCACTTCACCCAACAGCGAGGCCGCGACCCCAGCACCGACCCCGAGCGCGAGCGCGGCCCCCCAAAATCCGGGGGCAGCCCTTGCCCGCCGCCCCCACCCCCCCAAACCTCACTAGCACCTCTCTCCTCACCGCCTCCCCCAACAACAACAGCAACAACAACGGGGGAGGAGGAGGGAGGGGAGAGAGAGGAGGGGGAGGCACCGCAGCCCCCTCCCCATCTTTTACCCCCCGCCCCCCAATCCGCCTCGCTGTCCACCGATTTTTGGGACCTGCTGGTCAAGCTGGACAACATGAACGTGAGCCGCGAAGGGCAAGGGCTCGGCGCGGGCGGGGGCGGCGGGGCGGCCCTGAGCCCGAGGCGGCGGGGGCGGGCTGGAGGCGCCGCCGCTGGGGCAGCTGATGAACATGCTGTCGCACGGCGTCATCCGGCGCAGCCCCCTCCCTCACCGAGAAGCTGCTGCGCCTTGCTGTCGCTTTCATCTCCATCGCCCCTGCCCGAGGGAGGGGCTGGCAAGGCCGCCGAGGGGGGCGGCGCCCCAGAACGGAGCCGCCCCCGCCGTTGCTGCGCCCTCGCCCAGCCCGCCGGAGGGGCGGGGTTGGGGTGGGGCGGCGCCCGGGAGCCCTCCGGGGCAGGGGGAATGGAGGAGGAGGAGGAGGAGGAACGGCTGGAGGGAGTGCGGGTGAGTGTGGGGATGGGGGATGTGGGGTGGGGGTGGGCAGGGGGATATGGGGTGGGATATGGGGACAGGGGATATGGGGTGGGATATGGGACGGGGGGATATGGGACATTGGGATGGGGACAGGGGATATGGGGTGGGATATGGGGACATTAGGATGGGGACAGGAGGATATGGGGTGGGATATGGGGACATTAGGATGGGGACAGGAGGATATGGGGAGATGGACGGGGGATATGGGGGCAGGGCACTGGGGAATGGGGACAAGGACAGGGTGACATGGGGATGGGGACGGGATATGGGGACAAGGGGACATGGGGGATGAGCAGGGGACAGGGGGATATGGGGCAGGAGCACTGGGGAATGGGGACAGGGACAGGGGATATGGGGACAGGGGCACAGGGGTGGGCATGGGGACAGGGAGGTATGGGGACAAGTGGACAGGGGACATGGGGATGGGGATGGGGACGGGGATATGGGGACAAGGGACATGGGGGATGAGCAGGGGGACGGGGGATATGGGGGCAGAGGCACTGGGGAATGGGAACAGGGACAGGGGGATATGGGGACATGGGGATGGGGATGGGGGATATGGGGACGGGGATACAGAGGGATGGATGGGGATTTGGGGACGGGGCACTGGGAATGGGGGACAGGGACAGGGGATATGGGGACATTGGGATGGGGATGGGGACAGGGGATATGAGGACAAGTGGACAGGGACATGGGGATGGGGACAGGGATATGGGGACAAGGGGACATGGGGGATGAGCAGGGGGACAGGGGTACTGGAGAATGGGGACAGGGACATGGGGACAGGGACAGGGGGATATGGGGTGGGCAGGGGGATATGGGGACAGGGGGACATGGGGATATGGAGATGGACTGGGGATGGGGACAGGGACAGGGAAGGGATATGGGGACAGGGATGGGGGACAGGGACAGAAGGATGGGCATGGGGATGAGGATATGGGGGACATGGGGACAAGGGGACAGGGTGGGACGTGGTGACAGGGATGGGATGTGGTGACAGAGATGGGATGTGGTGACAGGGGTGGGACACGGTGACAGGGGTGGGACACAGTGACAGGGGTGGGACACGGTGACAGGGATGGGACACGGTGACAGGGGTGGGATGTGGTGACAGGGATGGGACACGGTGACACGTGACAGGGGCAGGGGGACACGATGGGCACACAGAGCAGCACTGGCAGGGTTGGGGGCAGGGAGGTGGCGATGACCTCGGTGTTATCTCCCCCATCGCCACCCCCCACCGCCAGTATCTCGCTGTCCCCAGCCCCTGGTAAGAGCTCCAAGTCCCCTGCCAAGGTCCCCGAGGGTGGCCCCGACCCCGGCTGGCGGCCACGGGCCTGACCGAGAGCCAGCTCCAGCTCTCCGTGGAGGTACGGGGTGTCCTGCTGTCCCCTGCTGTCCTCTGCTGTCCCGGTAGTCCCCAACCACGCCCCCGTGCCCCCCAGGTGCTGACGCCGCACTCGTGCTCGGGAGGAGGGGCTGGAGGACGCGCCAATGTCCTGCTGCAGCTGTCCCGGGGGACGCGGGGACGAGGGACACGGTGCTGCGGCTGCTGCTGAGCGGGGCCCGGCAGCTGGGGGGCGCCAGCCGCCAGATCGGTGAGGGGGGTCCCGGGGGGGATGGGGAGGGTCTGGGGGGCGCCAGCCGCCAGATCGGTGAGGGGGGTCCGGGGGGGCTGGGAGGGTCTGGAGAGGATGGGGAGGGCCTGGGGGCGCCAGCCGCCAGATCGGTGAGGGGGGTCTGGGGGGCTGAGGAGGGCCTGGGGGGCGCTGTGCTGCCAGATCGGTGAGGGGGGTCCGGGAGGGTCTGGGGAGGATGGGAGGAGTCTGGGGGGCGCCAGCCGCCAGATCGGTGAGGGGGGTCTGGGGGGGGCTGGGGAGGATGGGGAGGGGTCTGGGGAGCTCTGAGACACCAGATTGGTGATGGGGGTCCTGGGAGGGGAGTGGGGGTCCTGGGGAGAGAATGGGGTCTGGGGAGGGGCTGGGGCAGTCTCTGCTATCCTAGTGGTGATGGGGGGTCCTGGGAGGGGCTGGGGGTCCTGGGAGGGTCTGAGCCACCAGATCAGTGAGAGGGGGCTGGGGAGGGGCTGGGGAGAGGTCTGGGGGCTCTAAGAGGAATTCTGGATGGGAACTGAGCCATCAGATTGCTGGGGGAGGGGTCTGGGGGTCCGGGGAGGCCCTGTGCTACCAGATCAGTGAGGGCGGTCTTGGGGAGGGGCTGGGGGGCTGGGGAAGGGTCTAGGGGGTCCTGGATGGGGATCCTGTGTGATGGGGGCCCTGGGGAGGGTTTGGGGAGGGTCTGGGGAGATCTGTGCCACCAGAACGACAAAGGGGGTCTGGGGAAGGGTCTGAGCCACGGAATTAGTGAGGAGGGGTCCTGGGAGAGCCTGGGGGCTCTGAGGAGGGGTCCCAGGGATGGCCTGAGCCACCAGATCCATGTGGGGGTCCCAGGAGGGTGAGCCAGGGTGCCCTGTGGTCAGTGGGGGTTAGTGGGGTTCCTTGTGGTCAGTGAGGGTCAGTGGGGTTCCCTGTGGTCAGTGGGGGTCAGTGGGGTTCCCTGTGGTCAGTGGGGGTTCCCTGTGGTCAGTGGGGGTTCCTTGTGGTCAGTGAGGGTCAGTGGGGGTTCCCTGTGGTCAGTGGGGGTTACCCCATGTCCAGTGGTGGTCAGTGAGGGTTCCCTGTGGTCAGTGAGGGTTACCCCGTGCCCAGTGGTGGTCAGTGAGGGTTACCCCATGGTCAGTGGGGTTGTTACCCCGTGGCCAGTGGGGTTGTTCCCGTGGTCAGTGGGGGTTACCCCGTGGTCAGTGGGGTTGTTGCCCGTGGCCAGTGGGGGTTGTTGCCCCGTGGCCATTGGGGGTTGTTGCCCGTGGTCAGTGGGGTTGTTGCCCCGTGGTCAGTGGGGGTTGTTGCCCGTGGTCAGTGGGGTTACCCCGTGGTCAGTGAGGGTTGTTGCCCCGTGGTCAGTGGGGGTTGTTGCCCCGTGGTCAGTGAGGGTTGCCCCGTGGTCAGTGGGGTTGTTATCCCATGGTCAGTGGGGTTGTTGCCCCGTGGTCAGTGGGGGTTACCCGTGGTCAGTGAGGGTTACCCGTGGCCAGTGGGGGTTGTTGCCCCGTGGCCAGTGGGGGTTGTTGCCCCGTGGTCAGTGGGGGTTACCCCGTGGTCAGTGGGGTTGTTGCCCCGTGGTCAGTGGGGGTTGTTACCCCGTGGTCAGTGGGGTTGTTACCCCGTGGTCAGTGGGGTTGTTGCCCCGTGGTCAGTGGGGGTTACCCCGTGGTCAGTGGGGTTGTTGCCCCGTGGTCAGTGGGGTTGTTACCCCGTGGTCAGTGAGGGTTGTTGCCCCGTGGCCAGTGGGGGTTACCCCGTGGTCATTGGGGTTACCCCGTGGTCAGTGAGGGCTGTTGCCCCGTGGTCAGTGGGGGCCTTGTCAGTGGAGTTACCCCGTGGCCAGTGGGGTTGTTGCCCGTGGTCAGTGGGGGTTACCCTGTGGTCAGTGGGGTTGTTGCCCGTGGTCAGTGGGGTTGTTGCCCCCGTGGTCAGTGGGGGTTACCCGCGGCCATTGGGGTTACCCCGTGGTCAGTGGGCTATTCCGTGGCCAGTGGGTTGTTGCCCCGTGGCCAGTGGGGTTGTTGCCCCATGGCCAGTGGGGTTGTTGCCCGTGGCCAGTGGGGGTTGTTGCCCCGTGGTCAGTGGGGTTGTTACCCCGTGGTCAGTGGGGCTGTTGCCCCGTGGTCAGTGGGGTTGTTGCCCCATGGCCAGTGGGGTTGTTGCCCCGTGGCCAGTGGGGTTGTTGCCCGTGGTCAGTGGGGTTACCCCGTGGCCATTGGGGTTACCCCGTGGTCAGTGGGGCTGTTACCCCGTGGCCATTGGGGTTGTTCCCCCGTGGTCAGTGGGGGTTACCCCGTGGCCATTGGGGGTTGTTACCCTGTGGTCAGTGGGGTTGTTACCCCGTGGTCAGTGGGGCTGGTTGCCCCGTGGTCAGTGGGGGTTGCCCCGTGTCCAGTGGGGCTGTTCCCCCTGCCGGCGGTGCCAGCCCTGCCTGTCCCCAGGCACGCTGCTGGCCGAGCTCCGTGAGTACAACCTGGAGCAGCAGCGCCGGGCGCAGCTGGAGGCGCCGTCCCCCGAGGGCTCCCGAGGAGCAGCCCCCCAGCGCCAAGCTCAAGGGCAAGATGCAGAGCCGGTGAGCGGCCGGCCGCTGGGGCTGGGGGCTGCTGGGCCTGCCCTGGGCACCGGGGGCACCTCCTGTCCCTGTCCTGGGCACCACTGACCCCTCCTGTCCCTGTCCTGGGCACTGGGGGCACCTCCTGTCCCTGTCCTGGGCACCAGGGGCACCTCCTGGCCCTGTCCTGAGCACCACTGACCCCTCCTGTCCCTGTCCTGAGCACCACTGACCCCTCCTGTCCCTGTCCTGGGTACTGGGGACAGCTCCTGTCCCTGTCCTGGGCACCACTGACCCCTCCTGTCCCTGTCCTGAGCACCACTGACCCCTCCTGTCCCGTCTGGGGTCCCTGGTGGTGACCACTGTCCTGCCATTCCTCTGCTGTCCCCACGCTGATCCCTCACTGTCCCCATGTCCCCACTGTCCCTGTGTCCCACACACTGCCCACTGTCCCCACACTGACCCCACACTGACCTGTGTCCCACACACTGCCCACTGACCCCACACTGACCCCACCCCATCCCCTCACCATCTTGTCCCCTCACTGTCCCCATGTCCCCACCCTGTCCCCGAACTGTCTCCGTGTTGCTCCCACACTGACCCCACACTGTCCCCATACTGTCCTCACTCCATCCCCTCACTCTCCCTTTCCCCTACACTGTCCTCTCACTGTCCCCATCCTCTCACTGTCCCCTGTCCCCTCACTGTCCCCTGCCCATCCCCTCACTGTCCCCATCCCCCTGTCCCCTGACTGTCCTCGCTGTCCCCTGACCGCCTCTGTCCCCTCACCGTCCCCTGTCCCTCACTGTCCTCTGCCCATCCCCTCACTGTCCCCATCTCCTCTGTCCCCTGACTGTCCCCTGACTGTCCCCTGTCCCTCACCGTCCCCATCCCCTCACTGTCCCCATCCTCACTGTCCCCATCCCCTCTGTCCCCTCACTGTCCCCTCACTGTCCCCTGACCGCCCCCATCCCCTCACTGTCCCCATCCCCTCACTGTTCCCATCCCCTCACTGTCCCCATCCCTCTGTCCCCTGACTGTCCCCTGACCGTCTCTGTCCCTTGAGTGTCCCTCACCGTCCCCATCCCTCACTGTCCCCATCCCTCTGTCCCCTGACTGTCCCTGACTGTCCCGACTGTCCCCTGACCGTCTCTGTCCCCTGACCGCCCTCACCGTCCCTGTCCCCTCACCGCTCCCATCCCCTCACTGTCCCCATCCCCTCACTGTCCCCATCCCCTCTGTCCCCTGACCGTCCCTGTCCCCGCACAGGTTCGACACGGCCGAGAGCGTGGTCATCGTGGCGTCGCAGAAGCGGGCGCTGGGCGGGCGGGAGCTGCAGCTGCCGGCCCATGTCCGTGGTTGACCTCCAAGACGCCCACGCAGCGCTTCTTCTCTCGCGCGTGCTGCAGGTCATCATCCAGCTGCGCTGACGACACGCTGCCGGGCGCACCGCAAGGCTAAGCAGCCCGGCCGCCTGGGTGAGAGCCACTGACCACACCACTGGCCCCACTGACCACTGAGCAACCCCACTGACCCCACTGACTGACCCCATTGACCACTGACCAACCCCACTGACCAACCTACTGACCACTGACCAACCGCACTGACTGACCCCACTGACGACACGCGCTGGGCGCACTGCAAGGCCAAGCAGCCCGGCCGCCTGGGTGAGGGCCGCTGACCGAGCCACTGACCAACCCATTGACCACTGACTGACCCCACTGACCAACCCCATTGACCCCACTGACTGACCCCACTGACCAACCCACTGACCCCACTGACCAACCCACTGACCCTACTGACCAACCCCACTGACCCCACTGACTGACCCCACTGACTGACCCCACTGACTGACCCCACTGACGACACGCGCTGGCGACCGCGAAGGCCAAGCAGCCCGCCGCCCGGGTGAGGGCCGCTGACCGAGCCACTGACCAACCCACTGACCACTGACCAACCCCACTGACCCCACTGACTGACCCCACTGACCACTGACTGACCCCACTGACCCCACTGACCAACCCCGCTGACTGACCCCATTGACCACTGACCCCACTGACGACACGCGCCGGGCGCGACCGCAAGGCCAAGCAGCCCGGCCGCCTGGGTGAGGGCCGCTGACCACCCCACTGACCAACCCACTGACCACTGACCAACCCCACTGACCACCCCACTGACCCCACTGACCACCCCACTGACCCACCCACTGACCACTGACCAACCCCACTGACCCCACTGACTGACCCCACTGACCAACCCCACTGACTGACCCCACTGACCACACGCACCGACCACTGACCGCTAAGCAGCCCGGCCGCCTGGAGTGAGGCCACTGACCACTGACCAACCCCACTGACCCCACTGACCAACCCCACGACTGACCCCACTGACCACTGACCAACCCCACTGACCAACCTACTGACCACTGACCAACCCCACTGACCCCACTGACCAACCCTACTGACTGACCCCATTGACCACTGACCAACCCCACTGACGACACGGCCGGGCGCACCGCAAGGCCAAGCAGCCCGGCCGCCTGGGTGAGGGCCGCTGACCACTGACTGACCCCACTGACCAACCCACTGACCCCACTGACCAACCCCACTGACCCTGACCCCACTGACCCCACTGACCAACCCACTGACCCTCTGACCAACCCCAGTGACCAACCCACTGACCGACCCCACTGACCACCCCCACTGACCAACCCACTGACCCCACTGACCAAACCCACTGACCCCACTGAGCAACCCCACTGACTGACCCTGCTAAGTGCCCCATTGACCACACTGACCACCTTGACTGACCCTGCTGACCACTGACCCCACTGACCACTGACTCCGCTGCCTGACCCTCTGACCAACCCCACTGACCATTGACCCTGCTGATCGGCTCCGCTGACCGACTCCACTGACCCCACTGACCGCTGACCTCCACTGACCAACCCCACTGAGTGCTGACCTCACTGACCAACCCCACTGACTGCTGACCTCACTGACCGGCCCCACTGACCACTGATCCCACTGACCGCTGACTGCAGACCAATCCCACTGACTGCTGACCCCACTGACCAACCCCACTGAGTGCTGACCTCACTGACCAACCCCACTGAGTGCTGACCTCACTGACCAACCCCACTGACTGCTGACCCCACTGACCAACCCCACTGAGTGCTGACCCCACTGACCAACCCCACTGACTGCTGACCTCACTGATCGCTGACCTCCCCCGCTGACCAGCCCCACTGACTGATCCCACTGCCCCTGCCCGCTGCCCACCCCCTGCCCGCTGCCCCCGCGCTGACCGCGCTGTCCCGCAGGCGCCGCGGGGCTGGGGGCGGCCGGCAGCATCCAGGCCGCCGTCCGGCAGCTGGAGGCCGAGGCCGACGCCATCATACAAATGGTACGTGAGGGCCAGAGGGCCCGGAGGCGGCAGCAGGGAGACACGGTTAGCACGCCCGCCGCCTTCCTCCCCGCCCCCTCCTCATCCTCATCCTCCTCATCCTCACCCTGCTGCTGTGTGCGCTGCCTGAGCTTCCTCTGCTGCCTGCTGCTTGTCGTGTTCCTTCCTCACCATCGTCCTCATCCTCCCATCCTGGACCCTGCTCTGCCTCCTCCTCATCATCCTCATCCTCCTGTCTCTGACCCTGCTCAGCCCCCTCATCATCATCATCCTCAGCCCCCTTCTGCCCCCTACTCCTCATCCCTGTCCCTCCCCTTCCTCCGTCCCTCCTCATCCTCCCAGCCTCATCCTCCTCATCCTCATTCTCCTATCTCCATCCTCCTCATCCTCCTCATCTTCCTCCTCCTCACTTTCCTCATCCTCCCATCCCCACCCTCCTCATCCTCTTCCTGCCATCCCTACCCTCATCCTGCCTCCTCATCATCCACATCCTCCCGTCCTCAGCCCTCTTCTGTCCCCTACTCCTCATCCTTGTCCCTCCCCTTCCTCCATCCCTCTTCATCCTCCTCATCCTCCCATCCCCTCACTCTTCATCCTCCTCATCCTCCCATACCTATCCTCCTCATCTTCCTCATCCTCATTCTCCCCTCCCCTCCTCATCCTCTTCCCCTTCCCTCCTGCCCCCACACCCCCGCAGCCTTCCTCCCTCCCTCCATGTCCTACTCATCTCCATCATCATCCTCACCTTCTTTTTCATCATCCTCCCCTCCTCCTTCATCCTCTTCCTCCCCATCCCCTCCCCCTCCCCCGCGGCTCCCAGCCCCTCCCCCCGCCCGTTTTGGGGTGCCCCCGCCCCGGGGGGGCTCTGGGGGTGCCCCGGGGGGGTCGGGGTCCCCTCAAACTGCCCGTCCCCCCCAGTCGGAGGCCGGGCCCGCGGACGGCGCCGCCCGGCGCGAGGAGTCGCCCATGGACGTGGACCAGCCCTCGCCCGCGCCGCCGGACCTGGGTGAGAGCCGGGGCAGGGCGGGCCAGTATGGACCAGTACAGACCAGTGCGGGACAGTGTGGACCAGTACAGACCAGTGCGGGGCAGTGAGGGACAGTATGGACCAGTACAGACCAGTGCGGGCCAGTATGGACCAGTGCGGACCAGTGCGGGACAGTATGGACCAGTACAGACCAGTGCGGGGCAGTGAGGGACAGTATGGACCAGTACAGACCAGTGTGGGGCAGTATGGACCAGTACAGACCAGTGAGGGACAGTATGGACCAGTACAGACCAGTGCGGGACAGTACAGACCAGTGCGGGCAGTGCAGGCCAGTATGGACCAGTACAGACCAGTGCGGGCCAGTATGGACCAGTACAGACTAGTGCGGGGCAGTGAGGGACAGTGCGGTCCAGTATGGACCAGTACAGACCAGTGCGGACAGTGCGGCCAGTATGGACCAGTACAGACCAGTGCGGGGCAGTGAGGGACAGTATGGACTAGTACAGACCAGTGCGGGGCAGTGCGGGCCAGTATGGACCAGTACAGACCAGTGCAGGGCAGTGAGGGACAGTGTGGTCCAGTATGGACCAGTACAGACCAGTGCGGGCAGTGAGGGACAGTGTGGTCCAGTATGGACCAGTACAGACCAATGCGGGACAGTGTGGTCCAGTATGGACCAGTACAGACCAGTGTGGGACAGTGCAGGCCAGTATGGACCAGTGCGGGATAGTGTGGGCCAGTATGGACCAGTACAGACCAGTGCAGGGCAGTGCGGGCCAGTATGGACCAGTACAGACCAGTGCGGGCCAGTATGGACCAGTACAGACCAGTGCGGGACAGTGCAGGACAGTGCGGTCCAGTGTGGACCAGTACAGACCAGTGCGGGGCAGTGCGGTCCAGTGTGGACCAGTACAGACCAGTGCGGGACAGTGCGGGCCAGTATGGACCAGTACAGACCAGTGCGGGCAGTGAGGGACAGTGCGGGCCAGTATGGACCAGTACAGACCAGTGAGGGGCAGTGGGGGCAGTCAGGGGCAGTCAGGGGACAGTCAGGGCATTGGGGGACAGTGAGGGGCAGAGCGGGCCAGTGCCACCCAGTCACTCTCCAGTATGGCCCAGTATGACCCCGCTGTCCTCCAGTATGACCCAGTCACCTTCCTGTATGGCCCGGTCACCCTCCAGTATGGCCCAGTGCCACCACTGGGGTCATTACCCCTCCCCACAGGCCAGTGCGGGGCCATCCCAGTGTCACTGCAGCGGGCAGCACTGGTGGGATTGGGTGGCACTGGTTGGGGTGGCACTGGTTGGACTGGTGTCCCTGGCCGGGTTGGTGGCACTGCTGGGGTGGCACTGGTCGGACTGGTGTCCCTGGTCGGGTTGGTGGCACTGCTGGGGTGGCACTGGTTGGACTGGTGTCCCTGGCCGGGTTGGTGGCACTGCTGGGGTGGCACTGGTTGGACTGGTGTCCCTGGCCGGGTTGGTGGCACTGGCTGAGTTGGGTGTTAGTTGGGCAGGCACAGGTTGGGTGGCACTGGTCAGGCTGGTGTCCCTGGTTGAGTGTTGTTGTTTGTATTGGTGTCACTGGTGGGGTTGGGTGTCACCGGTCCCACGGGGGTGTCCCGGTTGGGTGTCCCTCATCGGGTTGGTGTCACAGTCCCACAGGGGTGTCCCTGCTGTGGTGTCACTGGTTGTGTTGGTTGTCATTGGTCCCATGGGGGTGTCACTGCTTGGATTGATGTCCCTGGCTTGGTGTCCCTGGTTGGATTGGTGTCCCTTGTGGGGTGTCCTTGGTTGGGTGTCCCTGGTCAGGTTGGTGTCACCGGTCCCACAGGGATGTCCCTGGTCAGGTGTCACTGGTTGGGTGTCCCTTGTGGGATGTTCCTGGTTGGGTGTCACTGGTTGCATGTCCCTGCTCGTGTTTGGTGTCACAATCCCACAGGGATGTCCCTGGTCAGGTGTCACTGGTTGGGTGTCCCTGGTTGGACTGGTGTCCCTGGTTTGGTGTCCCTGGTTGGGTGTCACCGGTCGGGTTGGTGTCACAGTCCCGCTGGGGGTGTCCCTGTTCATGCTGGGTGTCCCTGTTCATGTTGGGTGTCCCTGTTCGTGTTGGGTGTCCCTGTTTGTGTTGGGTGTCCCTGTTCGTGCTGGGTGTCCCTGTTCGTGCTGGGTGTCCCTGTTCGTGCTGGGTGTCCCAGACAGGGTGTCCTGACCGTGTCCCCCTGTAGGCCCCGAGGGCGGGCGCCGGCCGGTGACCGCGGCAGTGACCGCGCGGTGACCGCGAGCGGGAGGAGCGGCCGCCGAGCTGCCGCTGCTGAGCGAGCAGCTGAGCCTGGACGAGCTGTGGGACATGCTGGGCGAGTGCCTCAAGGAGCTCGAGGAGTCCCACGACCAGCACGCCCGTGCTCGGTGCGTCACCCGCACCGGGACCCCCGTCCCGCACCGCCCCGCTTGACCCTGAGCTGTCCCCTGTCCTTTGACACCCCACTGACCTCGAGCTGCCCCACTGACCCCGAGCTGTCCCTCTGTCAATTCCTACCCCACTGACCCCCGAGCTGTGCTCCCCCGTCCATTCCTCGCCCCACTGACCCCCGAGCTGTCCCCTGTACCTCGAGCTGTCCTCTGTCCATTCCCACCCCACTGACCCCGAGCTGTCCCCTGTCCATTCCCACCCCACTGACCCCGAGCTGTGCCCCTGTCCATTCCCACCCCACTGACCCCGAGCTGTCCCCTCTGTCCATTCCCACCCCACTGACCCCGAGCTGTCCCCTCTGTCCATTCCCGCCCCACTGACCCTGAGCTGTCCCCTGTACCCCGAGCTGTCCCCCTGTCCATTCCCACCCCCTGACCCCGAGCTGCCCCCTGTCCATTCCCACCCCACTGACCCCGAGCTGTCCCCCTGTCCATTCCCACCCCACTGACCCCGAGCTGTCCCTCTGTCCATTCCCGCCCCACTGACCCCCGGAGCTGCCCCCTGTCCATTCCCACCCCACTGACCCCTGAAGCTGTCCCTCTGTCCATTCCCACCCCCGCTGACCCCGAGCTGTCCCCTGTCCATTCCCACCCCACTGACCCCGAGCTGTCCCCCTGTCCATTCCCACCCCCACTGACCCCCGAGCTGCCCCCCTGTCCATTCCCGCCCCACTGACCCCGAGCTGTCCCCTGTCCATTCCCACCCCACTGTCCCCCCATGCCCTGCAGTGTCCCCTGATCCCATTCCCACCCGCTGTACCCCCACTGTTCCCTTAAATACCCCGTGCTGTGCCCCCGTCCCACACCACCCCGCTGACCCTGTGTCACGCAGTGCTGCAGCTGGCCCCTGATCCCATTCCTGTCCCCATATCCCAATCCTGACCCCATATCCCATTCCTGTCCCCATGTAATCCTGACTCCTCTCTGCCCCAGTGCTGCAGCCAGCCCCATATCCCATTCCTGTCCCCACTGAGCCCATATCCCACGCTGACCCCACACTGACCCCATATCCCCAGTGCTGTAGCCAGCCCCATACCCCATTCCTATCCCCATATCCCATTCCTATCCCCATACCCCATTCCTATCCCCATGATCCCATTCCTGTCCCCATATCTCATTCCCACCCCCATGATCCCATTCCTGTGCCCCCAATCCTGACCCCATATCCCCATACCTGCAGTGCTGCAGCCACCCCCTGATCCCACACTGACCCCATATCCCCCATACCCCAGTGCTGCAGCCGGCCCCTGATCCCATTGCTGACCCCACACCCCAATCCTGACTCCATATCCCATTCCTGACCCCACTGACCCCACACCCAAATACTGACCCCATATCCCCCATACCCCCAGTGCTGCAGCCAGCCCCTGATCCCATTCCTGTCCCCATATCCCATTCCCATGCCTCCAGTCCTAACCCCATATCTCCCATACCCCAGTCCTACAGCCAGCCTCCGATCCCGCTCCCGCCCCATATCCCATTCCCAACCCACACAATCCTGACCCCACACCCGTCTGTGCCCGCAGTCCTGCAGCCGGCCCCATATCCCATTCCTGTCCCCACTGACCCCACACCCCAATCCTGACCCCATATCCCATTCCTGTCCCCGCTGACCTCACACTGACCCCATATCCCCCATACCCCCAGTGCTGCAGCCAGCCCCATATCCCATTCCTGTGCCCCCACACTCACACTGACCCCGCTGACCCCACACCCGCTCTCCCCCAGTCCTGCAGCCAGCCCCATATCCCATTCCTGTGCCCTATACCCCACACTGTCCCCACACCCCTCTCCCCCAGTACTGCAGCCAGCCCCATATCCCATTCCTGTGCCCCCACACCTCACACTGACTCCGCTGACCCTCACCCGCTCTCCCCAGTCCTGCAGCCAGCCCCATATCCCATTCCTGCCCCCATATCCCATTCCTGTCCCCATATCCCATTCCTGCCCCCATATCCCATTCCTGCCCCCATATCCCATTCCTGCCCCCATATCCCATTCCTGCCCCCATGTCCCATTCCTGTCCCCACACCCCATTCCTGCCCCCATATCCCATTCCTGTCCCCACACCCCATTCCTGCCCCCATATTCCATTCCTGTCCCCACACCCCATTCCTGCCCCCCTATAATCCTGCCCCTCTCTGCCCCCCAGTGCTGCAGACAGCCCCATATTCCATTCCTGTCCCCACACCCCATTCCTGCCCCCCATAATCCTGCCCCCTCTGCCCCCCAGTGCTGCAGCCAGCCCCTGATCCCATTCCTGCCCCAATATCCCATTCCTGCCCCCATACCCCATTCCTGCCCCCATATGCCCATTCCTGCCCCCATGTCCCATTCCTGTCCCCACATCCCATTCCTGCCCCCCTATAATCCTGGCCCCTCTCTGCCCCCAGTGCTGCAGCCGGCCCCATATCCCATTCCTGCCCCCATGTCCCATTCCTGCCCCCACACCCCATTCCTGTCCCCATATCCCATTCCTGCCCCCATACCCCATTCCTGCCCCGTATAATCCTGGCCCCTCTCTGCTCCCCCAGTGCTGCAGCCGGCCCCACACCCCATTCCTGTCCCCACACCCCATTCCTGCCCCCCTATAATCCTGCCCCTCTCTGCCCCCCAGTGCTGCAGCCAGCCCCAATATCCCATTCCTGCCCCAATATCCCATCTCCTGCCCCAATATCCCATTCCTGCCCCCATACCCCATTCTCCCTGCCCCCATATGCCATTCCTGCCCCCATGTCCCATTCCCTGTCCCCGCATCCCATTCCTGCCCCCTATAATCCTGGCCCCTCTGCCCCCAGTGCTGCAGCCAGCCCCTGATCCCATTCCTGCCCCTACACCCCATTCCTGCCCCAATATCCCATTCCTGCCCCCATGTCCCATTCCTGTCCCCACACCCCATTCCTGCCCCCTGTAATCCTGGCCCTCTCTGCCCCCCAGTGCTGCAGACAGCCCCATACCCCATTCCTGCCCCCACACCCCATTCCTGCCCCCACACCCCATTCCTGTCCCCACACCCCATTCCTGCCCCCATACCCCATTCCTGCCCCCCTGTAATCCTGGCCCCCTCTGCCCCCCCAGTGCTGCAGCCGGCCCCATATCCCATTCCTGCCCCCATATCCCATTCCTGCCCCCATATCCCATTCCTGCCCCCACACCCCATTCCTGTCCCCTGATCCCATTCCTGTCCCCATGTCCCATTCCTGCCCCCATACCCCATTCCTGCCCCCGTGTCCCATTCCTGCCCCCATATCCCATTCCTGCCCCCACACCCCATTCCTGCCCCTATAATCCTGCCCCTCTCTGCCCCCAGTGCTGCAGCTGGCCCCATACCCCATTCCTGCCCCCACACCCCATTCCTGCCCCCTATAATCCTGGCCCCTCTCTGCCCCCAGTGCTGCAGCCAGCCCCATATCCCATTCCTGCCCCCATGTCCCATTCCTGCCCCCATGTCCCATTCCTGCCCCCATACCCCATTCCTGCCCCCATACCCCATTCCTGCCCCCATATCCCATTCCTGCCCCCATACCCCATTCCTGTCCCCATACCCCATTCCTGCCCCCATATCCCATTCCTGCCCCCATATCCCATTCCTGTGCCCCCACATCACACACTGACCCCGCTGACCCCACACCTGCTGCTCCCCAGTGCTGCAGCCAGCCCCATATCCCATTCCTGTCCCCATATCCCATTCCTGCCCCCATACCCCATTCCTGTCCCCATACCCCATTCCTGCCCCCATATCCAATTCCTGCCCTCTATAATCCTGGCCCCTGTCTGCCCCCAGTCCTGCAGCCGGCCCCATATCCCATTCCTGCCCCCTGTAATCCTGCCCCTCTCTGCCCCCCAGTGCTGCAGCCAGCCCCATACCCCATTCCTGCCCTCACACCCCATTCCTGCCCCTATAATCCTGCCCCTCTCTGCCCCCAGTGCTGCAGCCAGCCCCTGATCCCATTCCTGCCCCAATATCCCATTCCTGCCCCCATACCCCATTCCTGCCCCCATATGCCCATTCCTGCCCCTCATGTCCCATTCCTGTCCCCACATCCCATTCCTGCCCCCTATAATCCTGGCCCTCTCTGCCCCCCAGTGCTGCAGCCGGCCCCATATCCCATTCCTGCCCCCATGTCCCATTCCTGCCCCCACACCCCATTCCTGTCCCCATATCCCATTCCTGCCCCCATACCCCATTCCTGCCCCTCGTATAATCCTGGCCCCTCTCTGCTCCCCCAGTGCTGCAGCCGGCCCCACACCCCATTCCTGTCCCCACACCCCATTCCTGCCCCCTATAATCCTGCCCTCTCTGCCCCCCAGTGCTGCAGCCAGCCCCAATATCCCATTCCTGCCCCAATATCCCATTCCTGCCCCAATATCCCATTCCTGCCCCCATACCCCATTCCTGCCCCCATATGCCATTCCTGCCCCCATGTCCCATTCCTGTCCCCGCATCCCATTCCTGCCCCCTATAATCCTGGCCCCTCTGCCCCCCAGTGCTGCAGCCAGCCCCTGATCCCATTCCTGCCCCCACACCCCATTCCTGCCCCAATATCCCATTCCTGCCCCCATGTCCCATTCCTGTCCCCACACCCCATTCCTGCCCCCCCTGGTAATCCTGGCCCTCTCTGCCCCCCAGTGCTGCAGACAGCCCCATACCCCATTCCTGCCCCCACACCCCATTCCTGCCCCCACACCCCATTCCTGTCCCCACACCCCATTCCTGCCCCCATACCCCATTCCTGCCCCCTGTAATCCTGGCCCCCTCTGCCCCCCCAGTGCTGCAGCCGGCCCCATATCCCATTCCTGCCCCCATATCCCATTCCTGCCCCCATATCCCATTCCTGCCCCACACCCCATTCCTGTCCCCTGATCCCATTCCTGTCCCCATGTCCCATTCCTGCCCCCATACCCCATTCCTGCCCCCGTGTCCCATTCCTGCCCCCATATCCCATTCCTGCCCCCACACCCCATTCCTGCCCCCTATAATCCTGCCCCTCTCTGCCCCCAGTGCTGCAGCTGGCCCCATACCCCATTCCTGCCCCCACACCCCATTCCTGCCCCCTATAATCCTGGCCCCTCTCTGCCCCCAGTGCTGCAGCCAGCCCCATATCCCATTCCTGCCCCCATGTCCCATTCCTGCCCCCATGTCCCATTCCTGCCCCCATACCCCATTCCTGCCCCATACCCCATTCCTGCCCCCATATCCCATTCCTGCCCCCATACCCCATTCCTGTCCCCATACCCCATTCCTGCCCCCCATATCCCATTCCTGCCCCCATATCCCATTCCTGTGCCCCCACATCACACACTGACCCCGCTGACCCCACACCTGCTGCTCCCCAGTGCTGCAGCCAGCCCCATATCCCATTCCTGTCCCCATATCCCATTCCTGCCCCCATACCCCATTCCTGTCCCCATACCCCATTCCTGCCCCCATATCCAATTCCTGCCCCCCTATAATCCTGGCCCCTGTCTGCCCCCCAGTCCTGCAGCCGGCCCCATATCCCATTCCTGCCCCCTGTAATCCTGCCCCTCTCTGCCCCCAGTGCTGCAGCCAGCCCCATACCCCATTCCTGCCCTCACACCCCATTCCTGCCCCCTATAATCCTGCCCCCTCTGCCCCCAGTGCTGCAGCCGGCGGTGGAGGCGTTTCTTCCTGGTGCACGCCACGGAGCGGAGAGCCGGCCGCCGGTGCGGGACACGCTGCAGAGCCAGCTGGCGACATCAAGGACGAGCCGCCGCCGCTGTCCCTCAAGCCGCTCACTCCCGCCACGCCCTCCGCCTCGACCCTCTTCTTCTCCCGGGAGCCCTCGGCCATGCACATCTCGGCCAGCCTGCCGCCCGACACCCAGAAATTCCTGCGCTAGCCGGTGAGCGCACTGGGGCACTGGGAGGGGCTGGGGGCACTGGGAGGGGCTGGGGGGCACTGGAGGGGCTAGGGGCACTGGGAGGCTGGGAGGGCACTGGGAGCACTGGGAGGGGGTTTGGGGAGCCATGCACAGCTCGGCCAGCCTGCCCCCGACACCCAGAAATTCCAGCACTTCGCCGGTGAGCGGGACTGGGGCACTGGGAGGAATTGGGAGGGGGTTTGGGGAGCAAAGGGCACTGGGAGAGCACTGGGAGAGCAACTGGGAGGGCACTGGGAGCACTGGGAGGGGGTTTTGGGGAGCTATGCACAGCTCGGCTAGCCTGGCCGCCCGACACCCAGAAATTCCTGCACTTCGCCGGGGTGAGCGTGCACTGGGGGCACTGGGAGGGCTGGGGGCACTGGCAGAGCACTGGGAGAGCACTGGAAGGGCACAAGGAGAGAGGTTTGGGGAGCCATGCACATCTCGGCCAGCCTGCCCCCGACACCCAGAAATTCCTGCGCTCGCCGGTGAGCGGGGACGGGGAGCACTGGGAGCACTGGGAGGGGCTGGGGGCACTGGGAGGGGCTGGGGGGCACTGGGAGGCTAGGGGGCACTGGGAGGGGCTGGAGGGCACTGGGAGGGGTTTGGGGAGCCATGCACAGCTCGGCCAGCCTGCCCCCGACACCCAGAAATTCCTGCGCCACGGGTGAGCGGCACTGGGGGACTGGGGGCACTGGAGGGGGGTTTGAGGGAGATAGGGGCACTGGGAGCACTGGGAGGGGTTTGGGGGAGCCATGCACAGCCTCAGCTAGCCTGCCCCCAACACCCAGAAATTCCAGCACTTCGGCCGGTGAGCGGGACTGGGGCACTGGGAGGAATTGGGAGGGGCTTGGGGGAGCAAGGGGCACTGGGAGAGCACTGGGAGAGCAACTGGGAGAGCACTGGGAGCACTGGGAGGGGTTTGGGGAGCCATGCACACCTCGGCCAGCCTGCCCCCGACACCCAGAAATTCCTGCACTTCGCCGGTGAGCGGGACTGGGAGCACTGGGAGGGACTGGGAGCACTGGGAGGGGTTCTGGGGGAGCTGAGGGGATTGGGAAAGTGAGGAAGGGGTTTGGGGGGCCTGGAGGCAGCCTGGAGGGTGTTCAGGGGAACCCCAAGGCTGTGGGAAGGGTGAATTTGAAGGAACCCCATGATGAACCCCAAAACTTTGGGGAGAAAAAATTCTGAGGATTTTTGGGCTCCTTAAAGCTTTGGAAAGGGGGAGTTTGGAGGAACCCCAAGGCTTTGGGGAGAGGTTTTGGGGGAACCCCAAAGCTGTGGGAAGGGTGAATTTTGGGGAGCCCTGAGGCTTTGGGAAGGGGGAATTTGGATGAACCCCAAGACTCTGGGGAGAGGTTTTGAGGGAACTCCAAGACTTTGGAAAGGGATTGTGGGGGAACCCCAAAGCTGTGGGAAGGGGATTTTGGGGGAACCCCAAGACTGTGAGTAGAGGTTTTGGGGGAACCCCAAGACTATGGAAAGACAGAATTTGGGGGAACCTCAACACTATGGAAAGGATAAATTTGGGGGAACCCCAAAGTTTTGGGAAGGATAAATTTGGGGGAACCCCAAAGTTTTGGGAAGGATAAATTTGGGGGACCCCCAAGATCTTGGAAAGGGGTTTTGGGGGAACCCCAAAGCTTTGGGAAGAGTGAATTTTAGGAAGCCCAGGACTGTGGGTAGAGATTTTGGGGGAACCCCCAGACTATAGAAAGGGGTTTTGGGGGAACCCCAAAGCTGTGGGAAGGGTGAATGTTAGGAATCCCCAAGGTTGTGGAAAGGATAAATTTGGGGGAACCCCAAAGTTTTGGGAAGGATAAATTTGGGGGACCCCCAAGACCTTGGAAAGGGGTTTTGGGGGAACCCCAAAGCTTTGGGAAGAGTGAATTTTAGGAATCCCCAAGGTTGTGGAAAGGATAAATTAGGGGAAACCCCAAGACTTTGGAAAGGATAAATCTGGAGGAACCCCAAGACTTGGAAAGGATAATTTTGGGGGAACCCCAAGACTTTGAGAAGGATAAATTTGGGGGAACCCCACGACTTTGGGAAGGATAAATTTGGGGGAACCCCAAGGCTTTGGAAAGATAAATTTGGGGGAACCCCGAGGCTTTGAAAGGATAAATCTGGGGAACCCCAAGACTTTGAGAAGGATAAATTTGGGGGTACCCCAGGACTTTGGGAAGGATAAATTTGGGGGAACCCCAAGACTTGGAAAGGATAATTTTGGGGGAACCCCAAGACTTTGGAAAGGATAAATTTGGGGGCACCCCACGACTTTGGAAAGGATAAATCTGGGGGAACCCCAAGACTTTGGGAAGGATAAATCTGGGGGAACCCCAAGACTTGGAAAGGATAAATTTGGTGGAACCCCAAGACTTTGAGAAGGATAAATTTGGGGAACCCCAATGACTTTGGAAAGGATAAATCTGGGGAACCCTAAGACTTTGAGAAGGATAAATTTGGGGAACCCCAAGGCTTTGGGAAGGATAAATCTGGAGGAACCCCAAGACTTTGAAAGGATAAATTTGGGGAACCCCAAGACTTGGAAAGGATAAATTTGGGGAAACCCAAGGCTTTGGAAAGGATAAATTTGGGGAACCCCAAGACTTGGAAAGGATAAATCTGGGGAACCCCAAGACTTTGTGAATGATAAATTCAGGAATTTCCAACCCCTCACCCCTTGCCCATCCCCACCCCCAAACCAGCGCCTTCCACCCAAACCTCCTGACCCCCATTCCAACCCCTCGCCTCCCCCCCTAATTCCAGGACACCCCAAACCCGCTTTTAACCTTCTTTCAGAGACGCACAGGACGGTGCTGAACCAGATCCTACGCCAGTCCACCACTCACCTGGGCGGACGGGCCCTTCGGCCGTGCTGGTGGATTACATCCGCGTGCTGGACTTGACGTCAAGCCGCGAAGTGAGGTTTGGGGGTCACCGGGAGGTCTGGGGTGCCCCGGGCTGGCACCCCTTTTCTGCCCTCAGGTATCTCAGGCGTGGCGCTTGAGCCGTGCTGGGGTTGAGTTTGGGGGTGCTGGAGCCACTCAGAGGAGGGTGGGGAGTGGGTTTGGGAGGGGCTGGAACCTGCTTTTGGGGTGCTGGAGGCATTTTTGGGGCTCTCTGGTTTCTGACCTCCTTTTGGGTGCTGCCCCCATTTTTGGGGTCTCTCCTTTCCTGTCCCCATCTTTGGTCTCCCCATTTCCTGACCCCGGTCTCCCATTTCCTGACCCCATTTTTAAAAGGCCCCCATTTCTTGTGGTCTCCCCTTTCCTGTCCCCATCTTTTGGTCTCCCCCATTTCCTGACCCCATTTTTGGTTCTCCCCATTTTCTTACCCCTGCTTTTGGGGTGCTGCCTCGGTTTTGGGGGTCTTCCCATTTCTGACTCCTGCATCTTTTGGGGTCTCCCCATTTCTGACCCCATTTTTGGCTCCTCCCCATTTCCTGACTCCATTTTTGGGTTCTCCCCATTTTCTGACCCTATTTTTTGGGGTGCTGCCCCCATTTTTGGGGTCTCCCATTTCCTGACCCAGTTTTTGGTCTCCCCATTTTCTGCCCCCATTTTTGGGGTGCTTCCCATTTTTGGTTCTTTCCTTTTTCTGACCCCATTTTTTGGGGTCTCCCCATTTTCTGCCTCCGCTTTTGGATCTCCCCATTTTCTGACCCCATTTTTGGCTCCTCTCCATTTCCTGACCCCATTTTTTTGGTGCTCCCATTTCTGACCCCATTTTGGCTCCTCTTCCATTTCCTGACCCCATTTTTTTGGTGCTCCCTATTTCCTGGACCCCATTTTTGGTTCTCTCCATTTCCTGACCCCATTTTTTGCTTCTTCCCATTTTCTGACTCCGCTTTTGGGGTGTTGCCCCCGCTTTTGGCGCTCTCCTCATTTTCTGACCCCATTTTTGTCTTTCTCTATTTTCTGACCCCGCTTTTGGGTCTCCCCATTTTCTGACCCCACTTTTGTGGTCATCCCCATTTTCTGACCCCATCTTAGCGCTCCCCATTTTCTACCCCCATTTTTTGGGTCTCCCCATTTCCTGACCCCATTTTTGGGTTCCTCCCCATTTTATGACCCCATTTTTGGTTCTCTCCATTTCCTGACCCCCATTTTTTGGAGTCTCCCCATTTTCTGCCCCCTGCTTTTGAGTCTCTCCATTTTCTGACCCCATTTATTTGGTCTCCCCATTTCCTGACCCCATTTTTGGGTTCTCCCATTTTCTGCCCCCGCTTTGGCGTCTCTCCTTTCCTGCCCCCATTTTTTGGGGTGCTGCCCCCATTTTTGGGGTCTCCCCATATTCCTGCCCCCATCTTTGGTGTCTGCCCTGGTTGCTGAGCCCGTGGCCGCCCCCAGGTACTTCAGGCAGGAGCTGGAGCGCTTGGACGTAGGGGGCTGCGCAAGGAGGACATGGCCGTACGCATCGGCGCGACCACGCCTTCGAGGACTCGTATCACGAGCTGCATCGCAAATCGCCCGAGGAGATGAAGAACCGCCTGTGAGGCAGCCCAGAATGTCCCCTGGGAACCCCAGAACGGCCCTGGGAGCCCCAAACGGCCCCTGGGATACCCAGAAATCTCTCGGGAGCCCCAAACGCCCCCCTGGGATACCTAGAAATTTCTCAGGAGCCCCAAAATGTCCCCTGGGATACCCAGAAATCTCTCAGGAGCCCCAAAATGTCCCCTGGGATACCCAGAAATCTCTGGGGAACCCCAACACGGCCCCCTGGGATACCCAGAAATCTCTCAGGAACACCAAAATGTCCCCTGTGATACCCAGAAATCTCTCAGGAGCCCCAAAACGCCCCCTGGGATACCCAGAAATCTCTCAGGAGCCCTAACATGTCCCCAGAACGCTTTCTGGATACCCAGAAATCTCTCTAGAACCCCAAAATGTCCCCTGGGATACCTAGAAATCTCTGGGGAGCCCCAGAACGCCCCCTGGGATACCCAGAAATCTCTCAGGAGCCCTTAAATGTCCCCTGGGATACCCAGAAATCTCTTAGGAACCCCAAAACGCCCCTGGGATACCCAGAAATCTCTCAGGAACCCCAAAACGTCCCCAGAACGCTTTCTGGATACCCAGAAATCTCTCAGGAGCCCCAAAATGTCCCCTGGGATACCCAGAAATCTCTAGGGAACCCCAAAACGCCCCCTGGGATACCCAGAAATCTCTCAGGAGCCCTAAAATGTCCCCTGGGATACCCAGAAATCTCTCAGGAGCCCCAAAATGTCCCCTGGGATACCCAGAAATCTCTGGGGAACCCTAAACGTCCCCTGGGATACCCAGAAATCTCTCAGGAACCCCAAACGCCCCTAGAACGTTTTCTGGATACCCAGAAATCTCTCAGGAACCCCAAACGTCCCCTCGGGTTACCCAAAATATCCCCAGGGATAGCTGGATTATCCCCTGGGCGCCCCAAAATTCCCTGTGAGACATCCCAAAAATCTCAGAATGTCCCCTGGCACCTAAAATAGTCATTGGGATACTCAAAATATACCCTGGGATACCTGAAGTATCCCCTGGGCACCCCAAAATGCCCTGTGAGATACCCCAGGTATCTCTTGGGAACCCCAAAATATCATCTGGGAACTGCCCCTGGGACACCCAGAACACCCCCAGAGCTCCCCCTGGGATACCCAAAACACCCCATGGGACACCCAAAACACCTCCAGGACACCTAGAACACCCCCAGAACCTCTTCAAACCCCCCACAAAACACCCCCTGAGATACCCAGAACACCCCTGGGACACCCAAAACACCCTGGGACACCCAGAATACCCCCAGAGCTCCCCCCTGGGATACCCAGAACACCTCCAGGACATTGAAAATACCCCCAGACCGGGCCCCTCAAATCCCCCCGAAAACACCCTCTGGTACACCCAAAGCACCCCCTGGGACACCCCAAGCTGCCCCTAGGACACCCAGAACACCCCCAGAGCTCCCCTGGGATACCCAAAACACCTCCAGGACATTGAAAATACCCCCAGACCCTCCTCAAATCCCCCCAAAACACCCTCTGGGACACCCAGAACACCCCTGAGATACCCAAAACACCCCCCTGGGATACCCAATACACCCCTGGGATACCCAGAACACCCTGAGACACCCAAATGACCCCTGGGACATGCAGAACACCCCCAGAACCTCCCTCAAACCCCCACAAAACACCCCCTGGGATAGCCAAAACACCCATGGGACACCCAGAACACCCCTGGGACACCCAGGAACACCTCTCCAGCCCCACAAACACCCTCAGATCCTCTCCGGACTCTCATCAAACCCCCTAAAACTGCCCCTGGGACACCCAGAACACCCCTGGGACACCCAAAACACCCCCAGAGCTCCCCCTGGGATACCCAAAACACCCCTGGGACATTGAAAATAACCCCAGACCCTCCCCAAGTCTCCCCCAAATCCCCCCAAAACACTCTCTCCTCTCTTCTCAGCCACCCCCTAATCAGCCCAAAGCCCCACGTGGCTGCCTCCTGCCCCGCAGGTACATCGTGGTTTGAGGGCGAGGAGGGCCAGGACGCCGGGGGCTGCTGCGGAGTGGTACATGATCATCTCGCTGGAGATGTTCAACCCCATGTACGCCCTGTTCCGCACCTCGCCCGGCCGCATCAAGGCTACCTACACCATCAACCCCTCGTCCCACTGCAACCCCAACCACCTGAGCTACTTCAAGTTCGTGGGCAGGATCGTGGCCAAGGCCGTCTACCACAACCGCTTCTGCTGAGTGCTACTTCACCCGCCTCCTTCTACAAGCACATCCTGGGCAAGTCTGTCAGGTGAGCACAGAGCCAGGGGGCTGGGACTGTGTTTAGGGAGTGCTGGAGCCGCTTTTGGGGTGCTGGAATCATTTATGGGGTGCTGGAGCCGTTTTTGGGGTGCTGGAGCCGCTTTTGGGGTGCTGCAGTGCTACTTCACCCGCCTCCTTCTACAAGCACATCCTGGGCAAGTCTGTGAGGTGAGCACAGAGCCAGGGGGCTGGGACTGTGTTTAGGAGTGCTGGAGCCGTTTTGGGGTGCTGGAATCATTTATGGGGTGCTGGAGCCGCTTTTGGGGTGCTGAGCCGTTTTGGGGTGCTGCAGTGCTGCACCTGCTCCTTCTACAAGCACATCCTGGGCAAGTCTGTCAGGTGAGCACAGAGCCAGGGGCTGGAGCCTCAAGGACGGCTAGGACTGTGTTTAGGGGTGCTGGAGCCGTTTGTGGGGTGCTGGAGCCATTTTTGGGGTGCTGGAGCCGTTTTTGGGGTGCTGGAGCTGTTTTTGGGGTGCTGCAGTGCTACTTCACCCGCTCTCCTTCTACAAGCACATCCTGGGCAAGTCTGTCAGGTGAGGAGGGGCTGGAGCCTCAGAGGGGCTGGGACTGTGTTTAGGGGGTGCTGGAGCCATTTTGGGGTGCTGGAGCCATTTTTGGGGTGCTGGAGCCGTTTTTGGGGTGCTGCAGTGCTACTGCACCCGCTCTCCTTCTACAAAGCACATCCTGGGGCAAGTCTGTGAGGTGAGGGCAGAACCACGGGGGGGCTGGGACTGTGTTTAGGGGTGCTGGAGCCGTTTTGGGGTGCTGGAATCATTTATGGGGTGCTGGAGCCGTTTTTGGGGTGCTGGAGTCATTTTTGGGGCGCTGGAGCCATTTTTGGGGTGCTGGAGTCGTTTTGGGGTGCTGCAGTGCTACTTCACCCGCTCTTCTACAAGCACATCCTGGGCAAGTCTGTCAGGTGAGGGGTGGCTGGAGCCTCCAGGGGGCTGGGACTGTGTTTAGGGGTGCTGGAATCATTTATGGGGTGCTGCAGTCGTTTTGGGGTGCTGGAGTCATTTTTGGGGTGCTGCAGTGCTACTGCACCCGCTCCTTCTACAAGCACATCCTGGGCAAGTCTGTCAGGTGAGCACAGAGCCAGGGGGCTGGAGCCTCCAGGGGGCTGGGACTGTGTTTAGGGGTGCTGGAGCCGCTTTTGGGGTGCTGCAGTGCTACTGCACCCGCTCTCCTTCTACAAGCACATCCTGGGCAAGTCTGTCAGGTGAGCACAGAGCCAGGGGGCTGGAGCCTCCAGGGGGCTGGGACTGTGTTTAGGGGTGCTGGAGCCGCTTATGGGGTGCTGGAGCCATTTTTGGGGCGCTGCAGTCATTTTTGGGGTGCTGGAGCCGCTTTTGGGGTGCTGCAGTGCTACTTCACCCGCTCTCCTTCTACAAGCACATCCTGGGCAAGTCTGTCAGGTGAGCACAGAGCCAGGGGGCTGGAGCCTCCAGGGGGCTGGGACTGTGTTTATGGGGTGCTGGAGCCGTTTTGGGGGTGCTGGAGTCATTTATGGGGTGCTGGAGCCGTTTTGGGGTGCTGGAGCCGTTTTTGGGGTGCTGCAGTGCTACTTCACCCGCTCCTTCTACAAGCACATCCTGGGCAAGTCTGTCAGGTGAGGGCAGAGCCAGGGGGTGGAGCTCCAGGGGGCTGGGACTGTGTTTAGGGGTGCTGGAGTCATTTATGGGGTGCTGGAGCCGTTTTTGGGGTGCTGGACACACTTGGAGGGATGTGGAGCTGCATTTGTGGGGAGTGGGAGTGTGTTTGTGGGGTGCTGCAGTCATTTTTGGGGTGCTGGTCACCCTCGGGGGGTGGGACTGCGCTTGTGGGGTTCTGAACCCCTGGCAGGGTCTGCCCCTGTTTTTGGGGCTCCCTTGTTTTCTGACCCCATTTTTGGGGTCTCCCTGATGTTTCTGACCCATTTTGGGGCGCTGCTCCCGCTTTTGGGGTCTCCCATTTTCTGACCCCATTTTGGGTCTCCTCATGGTTTCTCATCCCATTTTTGGGTCTCCCCCTGGTTTCTGACCCATTTTTGGGGTGCTGCCCCCATTTTTGGGTCTCCCCATTTTCTGACCTCGTTTTTGGGTTGCTGACCCCATTTTTGGGTCTCCCTGTGGTTTCTCACCCCGTTTTTGGAGCTCCCTATTTTCTGACCCTGTTTCTGGGGCTCCCCATGGTTTATGACCCATTTTTGGGGTGCTTCCCCCATTTTCTGACCCCATTTTTGGGTCTCCCCATTTTTGACCCCGTTTTGGGGGTGCTGCCCCGTTTTGGGGTGCTGCCCTCATTTTGGGGTGCTGCCCCCATTTTTGGGGTCTCCCCTGGTTTCTGACTCCTGTTTTTGGGGCGCTGCTCCCATTTTTGGGGTGTTGCCCCATTTTTGGGGGTCTCCCTGGTTTCTGACCCGTTTCTGGGGTGCTGCCCCATTTTTGGGGTGCTGCCCCATTTTGGGGGTCTCCCCCTGGTTTCTGACCCATTTTTGGGGCGCTACCCCCAATTTTTGATTCTCCCCCTGGTTCCTGACCCGTTTCTGGGGCGCTGCCCCCATTTTTGGGGTGCTGCCCCCATTTTTGGGGTCTCCCCTGGTTTCTGACTCCATTTCTGGGGCGCTGCCCCCATTTTTGGGGTTCTGCCCCAATTTTGGGGTCTCCCCCTGGTTCCTGACTCGCTTTCTGGGGCGCTGCCCCCATTTTTGGGGTGCTGCCCCATTTTTGGGGTCTCCCTGGTTTCTGACCCTGTTTTTGGGGTGCTGCCCCCATTTTTGGGGTCTCCCCTGGTTCCTGACTCCGCTTCTGGGGCGCTGCCCCCATTTTTGGGGTGCTGCCCCATTTTTGGTTCTCCCCTGGTTTCTGACTCCATTTTTGGGGCGCTGCCCCAATTTTTGATTCTCCCCTGGTTCCTGACTCCGCTTTCTGGGGCGCTGCCCCCATTTTTGGGGTCTCCCCTGCTTTCTGCCCCCATTTTTGGGGTGCTGCCCCCATTTTTGGGGTCTCCCCTGGTTTCTGACTCCGCTTCTGGGGCGCTGCCCCCATTTTTGGGGTTCTGCCCCAATTTTGGGGTCTCCCCTGGTTCCTGACTCCATTTCTGGGGTGCTGCCCCATTTTTGGGGCACTGCCCCCATTTTTGGTTCTCCCCCTGGTTTCTGACCCTGGTTTTGGGGTGCTGCCTCCATTTTTGGAGTCTCCTCCTGGTTTCTGACTCCATTTTTGGGGCGCTGCCCCCATTTTTGGGGTCTCCCCCTGGTTCCTGACCCTGTTTTTGGGGTGCTTCCCCCATTTTTGGTTCTCCCCCTGGTTTCTGACCGTGGTTTTGGGGTGCTGCCTCCATTTTTGGAGTCTGCCTGTGGTTTCTGACTCCATTTTTGGGGTGCTGCCCCCATTTTTGGATCTCCCCCTGGTTCCTGACCCGTTTCTGGGGCGCTGCCCCCATTTTTGGGGCGCTGCCCCCATTTTTGGGGTCCCCCCCTGGTTCCTGACCCGTTTCTGGGGCGCTGCCCCGTTCCTGCCCCAGGTACACGGACATGGAGAGCGAGGACTATCACTTCTACCAGGGCCTCGTGTACCTGCTGGAGAACGACGTCTCCACGCTGGGCTACGACCTCACCTTCAGCACCGAGGTGGGACCCCCAAAATCGGCACCAGGACCCCCAAAATCAGCATTGGGACTCCCGAAATCAGCACTGGGACCCCCAAAAATCGGCACCAGGACCCCCAAAATCAGCACCGGGACCCCCAAAATCAGCATTAGGACTCCCAAAATCAGCATTAGGATCCCCAAAATCACCACTGGGACCCTCAAAATCAGCTCTGGGACCCCCCGAAATCAGCAGTGGGACACCAAAATCAGGGACACCCCAAAATCAGCACCAGGATCCCCAAAATCAGGGACCTCCAAAATCAGGGACCCCCAAAATCACCACTGGGACCCTCAAAACCAGCTCTGGGACCCCCAAAATTAGCACTGGGACCGCCTAAAATCAGCACTGGGACCCTCAAAATCAGCTCTGGGACCCCCGAAATCAGCAGTGGGACACCAAAATCAGGGACCCCCAAAATCAGCACCAGGATCCCCAAAATCAGCACTGGGACCCCCAAAATCAGCACTGGGACCCCCAAAACCAGCTCTGGGACCCCAAAATCAGCATTAGGATCCCCAAAATCAGGGACACCCCAAAATCATCACCAGGATCCCCAAAATCAGGGACCTCCAAAAGCAGGGACCCCCAAAATCAGCACAGGGACCCCCAAAATCAGTTCTGGGACCCCGAAATCAGCAGTGGGATACCAAAATCAGGAACCCCCAAAATCAGCACCAGGATCCCCAAAATCAGGGACACCCTAAAATCAGCACCAGGACCCCCAAAATCAGGGACCCCCAAAATCAGGGATCCCCCAAAATCAGCACTGGGACCCCCAAAATCACCACTGGGACCCCCAAAATCAGCACCAGGACCCCCAAAATCAGCACCAGGATCCCCTAAATCAGGGATCTCCAAAATCAGGGACCCCCCAAAATCAGCCCTGGGACCCCCAAAATCACCACTGGGACCCCCAAAATCAGCACCAGGATCCCCAAAATCAGCACCAGGATCCCCAAAATCAGGGACACCCCAAAATCAGCACCAGGATCCCCAAAATCAGGGACCTCCAAAATCAGGGATCCCCCAAAATCAGCACTGGGACCCCCAAAATCAGCACTGGGACCCTCAAAATCAGCTCTGGGACCCCCAAAATCAGCAGTGGGACACCAAAATCAGGGACCCCCAAAATCAGCTCTGGGACCCCCAAAATCACCACTGGGACCCCCAAAATCAGCACCAGGATCCCCAAAATCAGCACTGGGACCTCTGAAATTGGGGGCCCCCAAAATCAGCACCGGGACCCCCAAAACCAGCTCTGAGACCCCCTCCCCTGTGCCCCCCGTGGTCAGGAATTTGGGGTGTTTGGGGTTCAGGAGTTTGGGTGTTTCAGGTTTAGGCATTTGGGGTGTTTCAGGTCCAGGAATTCAGGGTGTTGCAGATTCAAGAGTTCAGGGTGTTTCAGGTTTAGGAGTTTGGGTGTTTCAGGTCCAGGAGTTTGGGGTGTTTGGGGTTCAGGAATTTGGGTTGTCTGATGTCCCCATGTCCCGCCAGGTCCACGAGTTTGGGTGTTTCAGGTTTAGGTATTTCGGGTGTTTCAGGTCCAGGAGTTCAGGCTGTTGTAGATTCAGGAGTTTGGGTGTTTCAGGTCCAGGAGTTCAGGGTGTTACAGATTCAGGAGTTCAGGGTGTTTCCAGGTTCAGGAGTTTGGGGTGTTTGGGGTTCAGGAGTTTGGGTTGTCTGATGTCCCCATGTCCCGCCAGGTCCACGAGTTTGGGTGTTTGGGGTCCAGGAGTTTGGGTGTTTGGGGTTCAGGAGTTTGGGTGTTTCAGGTTTAGGTATTTTGGGTGTTTCAGGTCCAGGAGTTCAGGCTGTTGTAAATTCAGGAGTTCGGGGTGTTTCAGGTGCAGGAGTTCAGGTTGTTTCAGGTTTAGGTATTTCGTGTGTTTCAGGTCCAGGAGTTCAGGGTGTTTCAGGTTTAGGCATTTGGGGTGTTTCAGGTTCAGGTATTTCGGGTGTTTCAGGTTCAGGAGTTTGGGTGTTTCAGGTCCAGGAGTTCAGGGTGTTTCAGGTTCAGGAGTTTGGGTGTTTCAGGTTCAGGAGTTCAGGCTGTTGTAGATTCAGGAATTTGGGGTGTTTCAGGTTTAGGCATTTGGGGTGTTTCAGGTCCAGGAGTTCAGGGTGTTGCAGATTCAGGCATTTGGGTGTTTCAGGTTTAGGTATTTGGGGTGTTTCAGGTTCAGGAGTTTGGGTGTTTCAGGTCCAGGAGTTCAGGCTGTTGTAGATTCAGGAGTTTGGTTGTTTCAGGTCCAGGAGTTCAGGCTGTTGCAGATTCAGGAGTTTGGGTGTTTCAGGTTTAGGTATTTGGGGTGTTTCAGGTTCAGGTATTTCGGGTGTTTCAGGTTCAGGCATTTGGGGTGTTTCAGGTCCAGGAGTTCGGGGTGTGCGAGGTGCGGGACCTGAAGCCCAACGGCGCCAACGTGCTGGTGACGGAGGAGAACAAGAAGGAGTACGTGCACCTGGTGTGCCAGATGCGCATGACAGGTGAGCGTGGGGGGCTGGGGGGCTCTGGGGCTCCAGGGACCCCCCTGACCTCCCAAAATCCCGCAGGAGCCATCAGGAAGCAGCTGGCAGCGTTCCTGGAGGGGTTCTACGAGATCATCCCCAAGCGCCTCATCTCCATCTTCACGGAGCAGGAGCTGGAGCTGCTCATCTCGGGGCTGCCCACCATCGACATCGACGACCTCAAGGCCAACACCGAGTACCACAAGTACCAGGGCAACTCCATCCAGGTGGGGCGGGGTCCTGGGGGAGTTCTGGGGGTTCTCAGGGGGTTCTGGGGGGATTTCAGGTACCAGGGCAACTCCATCCAGGTGGGGCGCGCCCTGGGGGGGGTTTGGGGAGGTTTGAGGGGTTTTCACGGGGTTTTGGGGAGATTTCAGGGGTTCTGGGGGATTTCAAGGTGTTCTGGGGAGGTTCTGGGTACCAGGGCAACTCCATCCAGGTGGGGCTGGAACCCGGGGGGTTCTGGGGGTTTTCAGGGGTTCTGGGGGATTTCAGGTACCAGGGCAACTCCATCCAGGTGGGGCTGGAACCTGGGGGGGGTTTTCAGGGGGTTCTGGGGGGATTTCAGGGGGTTCAGTTGGCGTCCTGGCAGGATTTTTAGGGATTTCGGGGGGTCCTGGGGAGGTTCTGCAGGGATTTTTGGGGGTTTCCAGGGATTTCAGGGTGTTCTGGGAGAATTTCTGGGGGTTTTGGGGGGTTCCAGGGGGTTTTGAGGGGGTTTTCAGGGGGTTCTGGGGGATTTTAGGTACCAGGGCAACTCCATCCAGGTGGGGCTGGAACCTGGGGGGGTTCCTGGGGGGTTTTCAGGGGGTTCTGGGGGGATTTCTGGGCGTTCTGGGGAGGTTCTGGCTACTAGGCAACTCCATCCAGGTGGGGCGGGGTCCTGGGGGGTTCTGGGGGTTCTCAGGGGGTTCTGGGGGATTTCAGGTACCAGGGCAACTCCATCCAGGTGGGGCTGGAACCCGGGGGGTTCTGGGGAGGTTTTTAGGGGTTCTGGGGGATTTCAGGGGTTCAGTTCGGCGTCCTGGCAGGATTTTAGGGATTTCAGGGGTCCTGGGGGGTTCTGCAGGGATTTTTGGGGGTTTCCAGGGGATTTCAGGGGGTTCTGGGGTGATCCTGAGATGATTCCAGCAGATCCCAGGAGGTTCTGGGGCTATCCTAAAATGATTCCAGGGGATCCCAGGGGGTTCTGAGGGGATCCTGAGATGATTCCAGGGGATCCCAGGGGGTTCTGAGGGGACTCCAGCAGATGCCACCCTGGTGGCTGACTGTCCCCATCCCTGTCCCCATGTCCCCTCCCAGATCCAGTGGTTCTGGGGGGATTCCAGCAGATCCCAGGGGGTTCTGAGGGGATGCTGAGATGATCCCAGGGGGTTCTGAGGGGATGCTGAGATGATTCCAGGGGATCCCAGGGGGTTCTGAGACGATTCCAGGGGATCCCAGGGGGTTCTGAGGGGGATGCTGCCCCGGTGGCTGACTGTCCCTGTCCCTGTCCCTGTCCCCTCCCAGATCCAGTGGTTCTGGCGCGCCCTGCGCTCCTTCGACCAGGCCGACCGCGCCAAGTTCCTGCAGTTCGTCACGGGCACGTCCAAGGTGCCCCTGCAGGGATTCGCCGCCCTCGAGGGCATGAACGGCATCCAGAAATTCCAGATCCACCGCGACGACCGCTCCACCGACCGGCTGCCCTCGGCGCACACCTGGTGAGGGGCACGGGGACATTGGGGACACTGAGGGGACATGGGGACACTGAGGGGACACTGAGGGACATTGGGGACACTGAGGGGACATGGGGACACTGAGGGGACACTGAAGGGACACTGGGGACACTGAGGGACACTGGGGACATTGAGGGACATTGAGGGCACGGGGACACTGAGGGGACACTGAGGGACACTGGGGACACTGAGGAGACATTGGGGACACTGAGGGACATTGGGGACATTGGGGATACTGAGGGGACATTGAGGGGACACTGAGGGGACATTGAGGGACATTGGGGACACTGAGGGACATTGGGGGACATGGGGACACTGAGGGGACATTTGGGACACTGAGGGGACATAGGGACATTGGGGGCATGGGGGCATTGGGGACACTGAGGGGACATTGGGGACACTGAGGGGACATGGGGGCATTGGGGACATTGAGGGGACACTGAGGAGACATTGAGGGGACACAGCACTGCCCTCGGCCCACACCTGGTGAGGGGCACAGGGACACTGAGGGGACATTGGGGACATTGGGTACACTGAGGGACATGGGGACACTGAGGGGACATTGGGGACATTGGGGACACTGAGGGGACATGGGGACATTGAGGTGACATTGGGGACACTGAGGGGACATTGAGGTGACATTGGGGACACTGAGGGGACATTGGGGACATGGGGGCATTGGGGACACTGAGGGGACATTGGGGACATTGGGGACACTGAGGGGACATGGGGACATTGAGGTGACATTGTGGGGACACTGAGGGGACATTGAGGTGACATTGGGGACACTGAGGGACATTGGGGGACATGGGGGCATTGGGGACACTGAGGGACATTGGGGACACTGAGGGACATAGCACTGCCCTCAGCGCACACCTGGTGAGGGGCACAGGGACACTGAGGGGACACTGGGGACATTGAGGGACATTGGGGACACTGAGGGACATGGGGACACAGAGCACTCAGCTCACACCTGGTGAGGGGACAGGGACAGAAATGGGGACAGAGGGACAGGAGGGGACGTGGGTCAGACATCAGGGCAGCCACGGCCTCCAGCACAGGGACAAGGGACACCCGAGGGTGGCACTGGGGACACACAGGTGGCACTGGGGACAGCAGGGACAGGGCACTGGGGTCAGGTGAGGACACTGCCGTGGGGACACAATTTGGCGGGATGTGGGCGGGGCGGCAGCGGGGACAGGGAGGTGACAGTGGGGACAGGGAGGTGACAATGGGGACAGGGAGGTGACAATGGGGACAGGGAGGTGGCAATGGGGACAGGGAGGTGGCAATGGGGACAGGGAGGTGACAGCAGGGACAGGGAGGTGACAATGGCGACAGGGAGGTGGCAATGGGGACAGGGAGGTGGCAATGGGGACAGGGGAGGTGACAGTGGCGACAGGGAGGTGACAATGGGGACAGGGAGGTGGCAATGGGGACGGGGAGGTGACAGTGGGGACAGGGAGGTGACAGCGGGGACAGGGAGGTGACAATGGGGACAGGGAGGTGACAGCGGGGACAGAGAGGTGACAATGGGGACAAGGAGGTGACAGCGGGGACAGGGAGGTGACAATGGGGACAGGGAGGTGACAGCGGGGACAGGGAGGTGACAATGGCGACAGGGAGGTGGCAATGGGGACAGGGAGGTGACAATGGGGACAGGGAGGTGGCAATGGGGACAGGGAGGTGACAAGGGCCCGGGTGTGTCCCCAGCTTCAACCAGCTGGACCTGCCGGCCTACGAGAGCTACGAGAAGCTGCGGCACATGCTGCTGCTGGCGATCCAGGAGTGCTCCGAGGGCTTCGGGCTGGCCTAGGCCGCCCGCACGGCCTCTATAAATATATATATATTTTTGGTTCCATTGGCTTTTTTTTTTTGTTTGTTTTGTTTTGGTTTTTTTTTTTGTTTTCTTTTTTTTTTTTGGGTTGTTTTGTTTTGTTTATTTTTTTCTCCGGTCCCGGTTTGGGGGGTTTGCTCTGTTGGAGGGTTGGGGTTTGCCCCTCCCCCACTTCTCACTCCCTCCCCCGTGTTGGGGGGATGGGGAGGGCGGGGATGGTGAAAGTGGGGGGAGCCCTGAAATTATAAATAAGAAGTTCAGCCCTCTCCCCCACCCCAAAACTGAGAGAAAAAGTTAAAAAAAACAAAAAACAACAAAAAAAAGGAATAAAAAAGTGCACTCTTGGTAAGGGCAGTCCCGGTCGTTCTTGGGGGGAGGGGTGGGCGCGGCCGCCATCTTGGGTGTGGTGGGGTGGCGTCGCGCGGGGGCCGCCATCTTGGGTGTGGCACTAAAACAGTTATGCTGGCCGCCATCTTGGGTGCGGCCGTGCCGCCATGTTGGATGTGGCATCACAGGCGGGTTGAGCTACTGTCGGACATCTTGGGTGTGGCCGTGCCACTATCGCCGCCATGTTGAGTGTGGAACCACAAGTGTGTTGTGTTGATGTCCGCCATCTGGAGTGTGGCCGTGCCGCCATGTTGGATGTGGCACCAAAAGCAGGTTCTGCCGCTGTCCGCCATATTGAGTGTGGCACCAAACGCGGGTTGTGCTGTTGCCCGCCATGTCGAGTGTGGCATGTTGGCCACACCGGGGAGATCCAGGACGCCATTGTGGGTGTGGCATCGGGATATTGCCATGTTGTGGCAGCCATCTTGAGTGTGGCGTTGTCTCTTCGTGCGGCTTTTGGTCGCCATGTTGAGTGTGGCGATGGAGGAACTTCCGCCGCGCCGGAAGTTGCGTCACTCCGCGGCGCCAGGGCTCGCCGGCAGCGTGGGGAGCGCGGCCATGACCCGGTCCCGTGAGTTTCGGGGGTTCGGGGGCTCTGGGAGGGTTCGGGGGGGTTTTGGGGGGCTCTGGGGGTTTGGGGGCTCTGGGGACCCCCCGGATCCCGAGCTCACCCCGCTCCTCCCCGCAGGGCGACAGGTGGAGGCGTCCCGCAAGAAGCGCGTCCAGGTGAGTCCCACCCGGCCAGGGAGAGCCGGCGGGTTTGGGTTGTTATAAATGAGAAACAAGATCTCGATATTCAGCCGAATTTATCCGGGTTAGTGTTACACAGACAGAGAGGGGAACAGGTGAGGGCTCACAGCCTGACCTCTTGCAGCTCCCGTGGCACGGGCTGTTTCCCCGCAGGAATCAACAGCTGCTGCTGTTTCGCTGCAGTAATTCTGCCCGGGGAGCAGCGCTGCTCGCAGAAACTCCCAAACTTCCCTGGGACAGCTCTTGGCACAACTGTGACCGTCTGGTCTGGGTGGATAAAAAACAGAAAAAGTGGGGATGCTGATCTTTAGCAGATAGTTTGGGATTGATCACATAAAGGCAGAAATTCTGCAAAAAAACCTTTCAGACTATGGAAAACCTTTTTTTTTTCTTTTACAAACTGGTATACACAAAATTCATAACAGGGGGATTTAAACAGAATGGGTTTAATCATATATTTCCCTTTATCTAGGTCTGTGTTCTTTTCTTATTTTGAGTATTCTGGTTTATACAAACTCCAGAACTGCTGTAGTTAACGAGAATAATTTGTTAATTATCACAGTGGGTTTAATCATATATTTCCCTTGATCTAGGTCCATGTTCTTTTCTTATTTTAAATATTCTGCTTTATACAAACTCCAGAATTTCAATGATTAACACGAATCATTTATCAATTATCACAGCAGGAAATCTGATTCTGCAAAAAAACATTTCAGACTATGGGAAAAACCCTTTTTATTTCTTTTACAATCTGGTATATACAATATTCATAACAAGGGGATTTAAACAGAATGGGTTTAATCCTATATTTCCCTTTATCTAGGTTCGTGTTCTTTTCTTATTTTGAGTCCAGAACTGCTGCGATTAACAGGAATCATTTATCGATTGCCACAGGGTGCAGCCCTGTGTGTGTCCCCCGTTCTGTGTGACCCACTGTCCCTTTTGTCCCCTCCCTCTTTGTCCCCAGGCTCGGCTCAGGAAGGACCCGGGGATTCCCCAGCTCAGACCCTTCCTGCAGCAGCAGAGCAAAACCCGCCAGAAACGGGTGAAAAACGGGAATTGGGCAGGTTTGGGGTGACCCACAGGGGTGGGAATTTTGGGGTGTCCTCCAGATTCATCCTCAGGAGGGATTTGGGGTTTCCCCGGGGTGTTTTGGGGTGTTCATGCCCAATCTGGCTGCAGGAGAATTTTGGAGTTTTCCTCCCATTGTGATTCCTGGGAAGCATTTTGGGGTCCTCCCCGACTTGGGGGAGCTGTTTGGGGTTCTCCCTCCCTGTCTGACCCCGAGGATTTTGGGGTTCTGAAACCTCTGTGGTTTTCTCTGGGTATTTTGGGGGTGTTCATGCCAAATCTGGCTGCAGGAGGATTTTGGAATTTTCCTCCACTTGGGAGGTATTTTGGGGTCCCCCCTTCAAGGACAAACTTTGGGGGCATTTTGGGGTTCTCCCTCTCATTGTGACCCCGGGGATTTTGGGGTTCTGACCCCTCCATGGTTTCCTTGGGGTGTTTTGGGGTGTTCCTCCCAAATCTGGCTGCAGGAGGATTTTGGAGTTTTCCTCCCATTGTGACCCCTGGGAAGGGATTTTGGGGTCCCCCCTCAAGGACAGACTCTGGGGGGGCTGTTTGGGGTCCTCCCCCCATCTGACCCCGAGGATTTTGGGATTTCCCCGGGGTATTTTGGGGTGTTCATGCCAAATGTGGCTGCAGACAGATTTTGGTATTTTCCTCCTATTGGGAAGCATTTTGGGGTGTCCCCCCTCAAACACAAACTTTGGGGGGGCTGTTTGGGGTCCCCCCCCCGTCTGACCCGGGGGGGTTTTGGGTTCCTGACCCCCCCTGTGTCCCACAGGTGCTGGAGCTGCAGCAGAGTTCACACCTGGCCGAGCACCTGGCGGACGCTCT
>JAKWBO010000352.1:0-54680 GCA_034336685.1 Luscinia luscinia
TGCGTGTGCCTCTGGGTGTGCCGCCACGGCCGGCCCACCCGTGGGTGAGGCGTGCAGAACTGTTTGCGTGTGCCTCTGGGTGTGCCGCCACGGCCGGCCCACCCGTGGGTGGGCGTGCAGAAGAACTGTCTGCGTGTGCCTCTGGGTGTGCCGCCACGGCCGGCCCACCCGTGGGTGGGCGTGCAGAACTGTTTGCGTGTTGCCACTGGGTGTGCCGCCACGGCCGGCCCACCCGTGGGTGGGCGTGCAGAACTGTTTGCGTGGTGCCACTGGGTGTGCCGCCACAGCCGGCCCACCCGTGGGTGGGCGTGCAGAACTGTTTGCGTGTGCCACTGGGTGTGCCGCCACGGCCGGCCCACCGTGGGTGGGCGTGCAGAAGGGTCTGCGGTTGCCTCTGGGTGTGCCGCCACGGCCGGCCCACCCGTGGGTGGGCGTGCAGAAGTGCCTTGCGTGTTGCCTCTGGGTGTGCCGCCACGGCCGGCCACCCGTGGGTGGGCGTGCAGAACTGTTTGCGTGTGCCTCTGGGTGTGCCGCCACGGCCGGCCCACCCGTGGGTGGGCGTGCAGAAGCTGTCTGCGTGTTGCCTCTGGGTGTGCCGCCACGGCCGGCCCACCCGTGGAGTGGGCGTGCAGAACTGTTTGCGTGTGCCTCTGGGTGTGCCGCCACGGCCGGCCCACCCGTGGGTGGGCGTGCAGAACTGTTTGCGTGTGCCACTGGGTGTGCCGCCACGGCCGGCCCACCCGTGGGTGGGCGTGCAGAAGTGTTTGCGTGTGCCTCTGGGTGTGCCGCCACGGCCGGCCCACCCGTGGGTGAGGCGTGCAGAAGTGTTCTGCGTGTTGCCTCTGGGTGTGCCGCCACGGCCGGCCCACCCGTGGAGTGGGCGTGCAGAAGTGCCTGCGTGTTGCCTCTGGGTGTGCCGCCACGGCCGGCCCACCCGTGGGTGGGCGTGCAGAACTGTTTGCGTGTGCCACTGGGTGTGCCGCCACGGCCGGCCCACCCGTGGGTGGGCGTGCAGAACTGTTTGCGTGTTGCCTCTGGGTGTGCCGCCACGGCCGGCCCACCCGTGGGTGGGCGTGCAGAAGGGCTTGCGTGTGCCTCTGGGTGTGCCGCCACGGCCGGCCCACCCGTGGGTGGGCGTGCAGAACTGTTTGCGTGTTGCCTCTGGGTGTGCCGCCACGGCCGGCCCACCCGTGGGTGGGCGTGCAGAACTGTTTGCGTGTGCCACTGGGTGTGCCGCCACGGCCGGCCCACCCGTGGGTGAGCGTGCAGAAATGTCTGCGTGTTGCCTCTGGGTGTGCCGCCACGGCCGGCCCACCCGTGGGTGGGCGTGCAGAACTGTTTGCGTGTTGCCTCTGGGTGTGCCGCCACGGCCGGCCCACCCGTGGGTGGCGTGCAGAACTGCTTGCGTGTGCCTCTGGGTGTGCCGCCACGGCCGGCCCACCCGTGGGTGGGCGTGCAGAACTGTTTGCGTGTGCCACTGGGTGTGCCGCCACGGCCGGCCCACCCGTGGGTGGGCGTGCAGAACTGCCTGCGTGTTGCCTCTGGGTGTGCAGCCACGGCCGGCCCACCCGTGGGTGGGCGTGCAGAACTGTTTGCGTGTGCCTCTGGGTGTGCCGCCACGGCCGGCCCACCCGTGGGTGGGCGTGCAGAACGTCTGCGTGATGCCTCTGGGTGTGCCGCCACGGCCGGCCCACCCGTGGGTGGCGTGCAGAACTGTTTGCGTGTGCCACTGGGTGTGCCGCCACGGCCGGCCCACCCGTGGGTGGGCGTGCAGAACTGTTTGCGTGTTGCCACTGGGTGTGCCGCCACGGCCGGCCCACCCGTGGGTGGAGCGTGCAGAAGGGCCTGCGGTTGCCTCTGGGTGTGCCGCCACGGCCGGCCCACCCGTGGGTGGGCGTGCAGAACTGTTTGCGTGTGCCACTGGGTGTGCCGCCACGGCCGGCCCACCCGTGGGTGGGCGTGCAGAAGGGTCTGCAGTTGCCTCTGGGTGTGCCACCACGGCCGGCCCACCCGTGGGTGGGCGTGCAGAAGGGCCTGCAGTTGCCTCTGGGTGTGCCGCCACGGCCGGCCCACCCGTGGGTGGGCGTGCAGAACTGTTTGCGTGTGCCTCTGGGTGTGCCGCCACGGCCGGCCCACCCGTGGGTGGGCGTGCAGAAGTGTTTGCGTGTGCCACTGGGTGTGCCGCCACGGCCGGCCCACCCGTGGGTGGGCGTGCAGAACTGTTTGCGTGTGCCACTGGGTGTGCCGCCACGGCCGGCCCACCCGTGGGTGGGCGTGCAGAACTGTATGCGTGATGCCACTGGGTGTGCCGCCACAGCCGGCTCACCCGTGGGTGGCGTGCAGAACTGTTTGCGTGTGCCACTGGGTGTGCCGCCACGGCCGGCCCACCCGTGGGTGGGCGTGCAGAACTGTTTGCGTGTGCCACTGGGTGTGCCGCCACGGCCGGCCCACCCGTGGGTGGGCGTGCAGAAGGGCCTGCGTGTTGCCTCTGGGTGTGCCGCCACGGCCGGCCCACCCGTGGGTGGGCGTGCAGAAGTGTCTGCGTTTGCCTCTGGGTGTGCCGCCACGGCCGGCCCACCCGTGGGTGGGCGTGCAGAACTGTTTGCGTGTGCCACTGGGTGTGCCGCCACGGCCGGCCCACCCGTGGGTGGGCGTGCAGAAGTGTTTGCGTGTGCCACTGGGTGTGCCGCCACGGCCGGCCTACCCGTGGGTGGGCGTGCAGAAGGGTTTGCGGTTGCCTCTGGGTGTGCCGCCACGGCCGGCCCACCCGTGGGTGGGCGTGCAGAAGAGCCTGCGTGTGCCTCTGGGTGTGCCGCCACGGCCGGCCCACCCGTGGGTGGGCGTGCAGAACAGCCTGCGGTGTGCCTCTGGGTGTGCCGCCACGGCCGGCCCACCCGTGGGTAGGCGTGCAGAACTGTTTGCGTGTGCCTCTGGGTGTGCCGCCACGGCCGGCCCACCCGTGGGTGGGCGTGCAGAAGGGCCTGCGTGTGCCTCTGGGTGTGCCGCCACGGCCGGCCCACCCGTGGAGTGGGCGTGCAGAACTGTTTGCGTGTGCCTCTGGGTGTGCCGCCACGGCCGGCCCACCCGTGGGTGGGCGTGCAGAACTGTTTGCGTGTGCCACTGGGTGTGCCGCCACGGCCGGCCCCACCCGTGGAGTGGGCGTGCAGAACTGTTTGCGTGTGCCTCTGGGTGTGCCGCCACGGCCGGCCCACCCGTGGGTGGGCGTGCAGAACTGTTTGCGTGTGCCACTGGGTGTGCCGCCACGGCCGGCCCACCCGTGGGTGGGCGTGCAGAACTGTTTGCGTGTGCCTCTGGGTGTGCCGTACGGCCGGCCCACCGTGGGTGGGCGTGCAGAAGGCCTGCGGTTGCCTCTGGGTGTGCCGCCACGGCCGGCCCACCCGTGGGTGGGCGTGCAGAACTGTCTGCGTGTGCCTCTGGGTGTGCCGCCACGGCCGGCCCACCCGTGGAGTGGGCGTGCAGAACTGTTTGCGTGTGCCACTGGGTGTGCCGCCACGGCCGGCCCACCCGTGGGTGGGCGTGCAGAACTGTTTGCGTGTGCCACTGGGTGTGCCGCCACGGCCGGCCCACCCGTGGGTGGGCGTGCAGAAGGGTCTGCGTGTTGCCTCTGGGTGTGCCGCCACGGCCGGCCCACCCGTGGGTGGGCGTGCAGAAGTGTCTGCGTGTGCCTCTGGGTGTGCCGCCACGGCCGGCCCACCCGTGGAGTGGGCGTGCAGAACTGTCTGCGTGTGCCTCTGGGTGTGCCGCCACGGCCGGCCCACCCGTGGGTGGGCGTGCAGAACTGTTTGCGTGTTGCCTCTGGGTGTGCCGCCACGGCCGGCCCACCCGTGGGTGGGCGTGCAGAAGCTGCTTGCGTGTTGCCTCTGGGTGTGCCGCCACGGCCGGCCCACCCGTGGGTGGGCGTGCAGAACTGTTTGCGTGTGCCTCTGGGTGTGCCGCCACGGCCGGCCCACCCGTGGGTGGGCGTGCAGAAGTGCTTGCGTGTGCCTCTGGGTGTGCCGCCACGGCCGGCCCACCCGTGGGTGGGCGTGCAGAACTGTTTGCGTGTGCCTCTGGGTGTGCCGCCACGGCCGGCCCACCCGTGGAGTGGGCGTGCAGAAGTGCTTGCGTGTGCCTCTGGGTGTGCCGCCACGGCCGGCCCACCCGTGGGTGGGCGTGCAGAAGTGTCTGCGTGTTGCCTCTGGGTGTGCCGCCACGGCCGGCCCACCCGTGGGTGGGCGTGCAGAACTGTTTGCGTGTGCCACTGGGTGTGCCGCCACGGCCGGCCCACCCGTGGGTGGGCGTGCAGAACTGTTTGCGTGTTGCCTCTGGGTGTGCCGCCACGGCCGGCCCACCCGTGGGTGGGCGTGCAGAACTGTTTGCGTGTGCCACTGGGTGTGCCGCCACGGCCGGCCCACCCGTGGGTGGGCGTGCAGAAGTGCCTGCGTGTTGCCTCTGGGTGTGCCGCCACGGCCGGCCCCACCCGTGGGTGGGCGTGCAGAACTGTCTGCGTGTGCCTCTGGGTGTGCCGCCACGGCCGGCCCACCCGTGGGTGGGCGTGCAGAACTGTTTGCGTGTTGCCTCTGGGTGTGCCGCCACGGCCGGCCCACCCGTGGGTGGGCGTGCAGAACTGTTTGCGTGTGCCTCTGGGTGTGCCGCCACGGCCGGCCCACCCGTGGGTGGGCGTGCAGAACTGTTTGCGTGTGCCTCTGGGTGTGCCGCCACGGCCGGCCCACCCGTGGGTGGGCGTGCAGAAGCTGTTTGCGTGTGCCACTGGGTGTGCCGCCACGGCCGGCCCACCCGTGGGTGGGCGTGCAGAACTGTTTGCGTGTGCCACTGGGTGAGCCGCCACAACCGGCCCACCCGTGGGTGGGCGTGCAGAACTGTTTGCGTGTGCCACTGGGTGTGCCGCCACGGCCGGCCTACCCGTGGGTGGGCGTGCAGAAGGGTTTGCGGTTGCCTCTGGGTGTGCCGCCACGGCCGGCCCACCCGTGGGTGGGCGTGCAGAAGGGCCTGCGGTTGCCTCTGGGTGTGCCGCCACGGCCGGCCCACCCGTGGGTGGGCGTGCAGAACTGTTTGCGTGTGCCACTGGGTGTGCCGCCACGGCCGGCCCACCCGTGGGTGGGCGTGCAGAACTGTTTGCGTGTTGCCTCTGGGTGTGCCGCCACGGCCGGCCCACCCGTGGGTGGGCGTGCAGAACTGTTTGCGTGTGCCTCTGGGTGTGCCGCCACGGCCGGCCCACCCGTGGGTGGGCGTGCAGAACGGTTTGCGTGTTGCCTCTGGGTGTGCCGCCACGGCCGGCCCACCCGTGGGTGGGCGTGCAGAAGGGCCTGCGGTTGCCTCTGGGTGTGCCGCCACGGCCGGCCCACCCGTGGGTGGGCGTGCAGAACTGTTTGCGTGTGCCTCTGGGTGTGCCGCCACGGCCGGCCCACCCGTGGGTGGGCGTGCAGAACGGTCTGCGTGTGCCTCTGGGTGTGCCGCCACGGCCGGCCCACCCGTGGGTGGGCGTGCAGAAGTGTTTGCGTGTGCCTCTGGGTGTGCCGCCACGGCCGGCCCACCCGTGGGTGGGCGTGCAGAACTGTTTGCGTGTGCCTCTGGGTGTGCCGCCACGGCCGGCCCACCCGTGGGTGGGCGTGCAGAACTGTTTGCGTGTGCCACTGGGTGTGCCGCCACGGCCGGCCCACCCGTGGGTGGGCGTGCAGAAGTGTTTGCGTGTTGCCTCTGGGTGTGCCGCCACGGCCGGCCCACCCGTGGGTGGGCGTGCAGAACTGTTTGCGTGTGCCTCTGGGTGTGCCGCCACGGCCGGCCCACCCGTGGGTGGGGCGTGCAGAACTGCTTGCGTGTTGCCTCTGGGTGTGCCGCCACGGCCGGCCCACCCGTGGGTGGGCGTGCAGAACTGTTTGCGTGTGCCACTGGGTGTGCCGCCACGGCCGGCCCACCCGTGGGTGGGCGTGCAGAACTGTTTGCGTGTGCCACTGGGTGTGCCGCCACGGCCGGCCCACCCGTGGGTGGGCGTGCAGAACTGTTTGCGTGTGCCACTGGGTGTGCCGCCACGGCCGGCCCACCCGTGGGTGGGCGTGCAGAACTGTCTGCGTGATGCCACTGGGTGTGCCGCCACGGCCGGCCCACCCGTGGGTGGGCGTGCAGAACTGTTTGCGTGTGCCACTGGGTGTGCCGCCACGGCCGGCCCACCCGTGGGTGGGCGTGCAGAAGTGTCTGCGTGTGCCACTGGGTGTGCCGCCACGGCCGGCCCACCCGTGGGTGGCGTGCAGAACTGTTTGCGTGTGCCACTGGGTGTGCCGCCACGGCCGGCCCACCCGTGGGTGGGCGTGCAGAACTGTTTGCGTGTGCCACTGGGTGTGCCGCCACGGCCGGCCCACCCGTGGGTGGGCGTGCAGAAGGGTTTGCGTGTTGCCTCTGGGTGTGCCGCCACGGCCGGCCCACCCGTGGGTGGGCGTGCAGAACTGTTTGCGTTTGCCTCTGGGTGTGCCGCCACGGCCGGCCCACCCGTGGGTGGGCGTGCAGAATAGCCGTCGGTTGCCTCTGGGTTTGCAGCCACGGCCGGCCCACCCGTGGGTAGGCGTGCAGAACTGTTTGCGTGTGCCTCTGGGTGTGCCGCCACGGCCGGCCCACCCGTGGGTGGGCGTGCAGAAGGGCCTGCGTGAAGCTCTGTGTGTGCCGCCACGGCCGGCCCACCCGTGGGTGGGCGTGCAGAACTGTTTGCGTGTGCCACTGGGTGTGCCGCCACGGCCGGCCCACCCGTGGGTGGGCGTGCAGAACTGTTTGCGTGTGCCTCTGGGTGTGCCGCCACGGCCGGCCCACCCGTGGGTGGGCGTGCAGAAGGGCCTGCGTTGCCTCTGGGTGTGCCGCCACGGCCGGCCCACCCGTGGGTGGGCGTGCAGAAGTGCCTGCGTGTTGCCTCTGGGTGTGCCGCCACGGCCGGCCCACCCGTGGGTGGGCGTGCAGAACTGTTTGCGTGTGCCACTGGGTGTGCCGCCACGGCCGGCCCACCCGTGGGTGGGCGTGCAGAACTGTTTGCGTGTGCCACTGGGTGTGCCGCCACGACCGGCCCACCCGTGGGTGGGCGTGCAGAACTGTTTTGCGTGTGCCACTGGGTGTGCCGCCACGGCCGGCCCACCCGTGGGTGGGCGTGCAGAAGGGCCTGCGGTTGCCTCTGGGTGTGCCGCCACGGCCGGCCCACCCGTGGGTGGGGCGTGCAGAAGGGTCTGCGGTTGCCTCTGGGTGTGCCGCCACGGCCGGCCCACCCGTGGGTGGGCGTGCAGAACTGTTTGCATGTGCCACTGGGTGTGCCGCCACGGCCGGCCCACCCGTGGGTGGGCGTGCAGAACTGTTTGCGTGTGCCACTGGGTGTGCCGCCACGGCCGGCCCACCCGTGGGTGGGCGTGCAGAACTGTTTGCGTGTGCCACTGGGTGTGCCGCCACGGCCGGCCCACCCGTGGGTGGGCGTGCAGAACTGTTTGCGTGTGCCTCTGGGTGTGCCGCCACGGCCGGCCCACCCGTGGGTGGGCGTGCAGAAGGGCCTGCGGTTGCCTCTGAGTGTGCCGCCACGGCCGGCCCACCCGTGGGTGGGCGTGCAGAAGTGTCTGCGTGTTGCCTCTGGGTGTGCCGCCACGGCCGGCCCACCCGTGGGTGGGCGTGCAGAACTGTTTGCGTGTGCCACTGGGTGTGCCGCCACGGCCGGCCCACCCGTGGGTGGGCGTGCAGAACTGTTTGCGTGTGCCTCTGGGTGTGCCGCCACGGCCGGCCCACCCGTGGGTGGGCGTGCAGAACGGTCTGCGTGTGCCTCTGGGTGTGCCGCCACGGCCGGCCCACCCGTGGGTGGGCGTGCAGAAGGGCCTGCAGTTGCCTCTGGGTGTGCCGCCACGGCCGGCCCACCCGTGGGTGGGCGTGCAGAAGGGCCTGCGGTTGCCTCTGGGTGTGCCGCCACGGCCGGCCCACCCGTGGGTGGGCGTGCAGAAGGGTTTGCGTGTGCCTCTGGGTGTGCCGCCACGGCCGGCCCACCCGTGGGTGGGCGTGCAGAAGTGCCTGCGTGTGCCTCTGGGTGTGCCGCCACGGCCGGCCCACCCGTGGGTGGGCGTGCAGAACTGTTTGCGTGTGCCACTGGGTGTGCCGCCACGGCCGGCCCACCCGTGGAGTGGGGCGTGCAGAAGGGCCTGCGGTTGCCTCTGGGTGTGCCGCCACGGCCGGCCCACCCGTGGGTGGGCGTGCAGAACTGTCTGCGTGTGCCACTGGGTGTGCCGCCACGGCCGGCCCACCCGTGGAGTGGGCGTGCAGAACTGTTTGCGTGTGCCACTGGGTGTGCCGCCACGGCCGGCCCACCCGTGGGTGGGCGTGCAGAACTGTTTGCGTGTGCCTCTGGGTGTGCCGCCACGGCCGGCCCACCCGTGGGTGGGCGTGCAGAAGGGCCTGCGTGTTGCCTCTGGGTGTGCCGCCACGGCCGGCCCACCCGTGGGTGGGCGTGCAGAACTGTTTGCGTGTGCCTCTGGGTGTGCCGCCACGGCCGGCCCACCCGTGGGTGGGCGTGCAGAACTGTTTGCGTGTGCCACTGGGTGTGCCGCCACGGCCGGCCCATTCGTGGGTGGGCGTGCAGAAAGGCCTGGGGTTGCCTCTGGGTGTGCTGCCACGGCCGGCCCACCCGTGGGTGGGCGTGCAGAACTGTTTGCGTGTGCCACTGGATGTGCCGCCACGGCCAGCCCACCCGTGGGTGGGCGTGCAGAACTGTATGCGTGATCCACTGGCTGTGCCGCCACGGCCGGCCTACCTGTGGGTGGGCGTGCAGAACTGTTTGCGTGTGCCACTAGGTGTGCCGCCACGGCCGGCCCACCCGTGGGTGGGCGTGCAGAAGTGCCTGCGTTTGCCTCTGGGTGTGCCGCCACGGCCGGCCCACCCGTGGGTGGGCGTGCAGAAGGGTTTGCGGTTGCCTCTGGGTGTGCCGCCACGGCCGGCCCACCCGTGGGTGGGCGTGCAGAAGTGCCTGCGTTTGCCTCTGGGTGTGCCGCCACGGCCGGCCCACCCGTGGGTGGGCGTGCAGAATAGCCGTCGGTTGCCTCTGGGTTTACAGCCACGGCCGGCCCACCCGTGGGTGGGCGTGCAGAAGGGTTTGCGGTTGCCTCTGGGTGTGCCGCCACGGCCGGCCCACCCGTGGGTGGGCGTGCAGAATTGCCTGCGTTTGCCTTTGGGTGTGCCGCCACGGCCGGCCCACCCGTGGGTGGGCGTGCAGAAGGGTTTGCGGTTCCTCTGGGTGTGCTGCCACGGCCGGCCCACCCGTGGGTGGGCGTGCAGAACTGTTTGCGTGTGCCACTGGGTGTGCCGCCACGGCCGGCCCACCCGTGGGTGGGCGTGCAGAACTGTTTGCGTGTGCCACTGGGTGTGCCGCCACGGCCGGCCCACCCGTGGGTGGGCGTGCAGAACTGTTTGCGTGTGCCTCTGGGTGTGCCGCTACGGCCGGCCCATTCGTGGGTGGGCGTGCAGAAAGGCCTGCGTGTTGCCTCTGGGTGTGCCGCCCCGGCCGGCCCACCCGTGGTTGGGCGTGCAGAAGGGCCTGCGGTTGCCTCTGGGTGTGCCGCCACGGCCGGCCCACCCGTGGGTGGGCGTGCAGAATTGTTTGCGTGTGCCACTGGGTGTGCCGCCACGGCCGGCCCACCCGTGGATGGGTGTGCAGAAGGGCCTGCGGTTGCCTCTGGGTGTGCCTCCACGGCCGGTTCACCCGTGGTGGGCGTGCAGAACTGTTTGCGTGTGCCAATGGCTGTGCCGCCACGGCCGGCCCACCCGTGGGTGGGCGTGCAGAAGGGCCTGCAATTGCCTCTGGGTGTGCCACCACGGCCGGCCCACCCGTGGGTGTGCGTGCAGAAGGGCCTGCAGTTGCCTCTGGGTGTGCCGCCACGGCCGGCCCACCCGTGGGTGGGCGTGCAAAACAGTTTGCGTGTGCCTCTGGGTGTGCCGCCACGGCCGGCCCACCCGTGGGTGGGCGTGCAGAAGGGCCTGGGTTTGGCTCTGGGTGTGCCGCCACGGCCGGCCCACCCGTGGGTGGGCGTGCAGAAGTGCCTGCGTTTGCCTCTGGGTGTGCCGCCACGGCCGGCCCACCCGTGGGTGGGCGTGCAGAACTGTTTGCGTGTGCCACTGGATGTGCTGCCACGGCCGGCCCACCCGTGGGTGGGCGTGCAGAACTGTTTGCGTGATGCCACTGGGTGTGCCGCCACGGCCGGCCCACCCGTGGGTGGGCGTGCAGAAGGGTTTGCGTGTTGCCTCTGGGTGTGCCGCCACGGCCGGCCCACCCGTGGGTGGGCGTGCAGAAGGGCCTGCGTGGGGCTCTGTGTGTGCCGCCACGGCCGGCCCACCCGTGGGTGGGCGTGCAGAACTGTTTGCGTGTGCCAATGGCTGTGCCGCCACGGCCGGCCCACCCGTGGGTGGGCGTGCAGAAGGGCCTGCAATTGCCTCTGGGTGTGCCGCCACGGCCGGCCCACCCGTGGGTGGGCGTGCAGAACTGTTTGCGTGTGCCTCTGGATGTGCCGCCACGGCCGGCTGACCCGTGGGTGGGCGTGCAGAAGGGCCATCGTGTGCCTCTGGGTGTGCCGCCACGGCCGCCCATTCGTGGGTGGGCGTGCAGAAGGGCCTGCAGTTGCCTCCGCGTGTGCTGCCACGGCCGGCCCACCCGTGGGTAAGCGTGCAGAAGCGCCTGGGGTTGCCTCTGGGTGTGCCACCACGGCCGGCCCACCCGTGGGTGGGCGTGCAGAAGGGTTTGCGTTTGCCTCTGGGTGTGCCGCCACGGCCGGCCCACCCGTGGAGTGGGGCGTGCAGAAGTGTCTGCGTGTGCCTCTGGGTGTGCCGCCACGGCCGGCCCACCCGTGGGTGGGCGTGCAGAAGGGTTTGCGTGTTGCCTCTGGGTGTGCCGCCACGGCCGGCCCACCCGTGGGTGGGCGTGCAGAACTGTTTGCGTGTGCCTCTGGGTGTGCCGCCACGGCCGGCCCACCCGTGGGTGGGCGTGCAGAACTGTTTGCGTGTGCCTCTGGGTGTGCCGCCACGGCCGGCCCACCCGTGGGTGGGCGTGCAGAAGCTGTTTGCGTGATGCCACTGGGTGTGCCGCCACGGCCGGCCAACCCGTGGGTGGGCGTGCAGAACTGTTTGCGTGATGCCACTGGGTGTGCCGCCACGGCCGGCCCACCCGTGGGTGGGCGTGCAGAACTGTTTGCGTGTGCCTCTGGGTGTGCCGCCACGGCCGGCCCACCCGTGGGTGGGGCGTGCAGAAGGGCCTGCGTGTGCCTCTGGGTGTGCCGCCACGGCCGGCCCACCCGTGGGTGGGCGTGCAGAACTGTTTGCGTGATGCCACTGGGTGTGCCGCCACGGCCGGCCCACCCGTGGGTGGGCGTGCAGAACTGTTTGCGTGTGCCTCTGGGTGTGCCGCCACGGCCGGCCCACCCGTGGGTGGGCGTGCAGAAGGGTTTGCGTTTGCCTCTGGGTGTGCCGCCACGGCCGGCCCACCCGTGGGTGGGCGTGCAGAACTGTTTGCGTGTGCCACTGGGTGTGCCGCCACGGCCGGCCCACCCGTGGGTGGGCGTGCAGAAGAGCTTGCGTGTGCCACTAGGTGTGCCGCCACGGCCGGCCCACCCGTGGGTGGGGCGTGCAGAAGGGCCTAGCGGTTGCCTCTGGGTGTGCCGCCACGGCCGGCCCACCCGTGGGTGGGCGTGCAGAAGGGCCTGCGTTTGCCTCTGGGTGTGCCGCCACGTCCGGCCCACCCGTGGGTGGGCGTGCAGAAGGGCCTGCGTGTTGCCTCTGGGTGTGCCGCCACGGCCGGCCCACCCGTGGGTGGGCGTGCAGAAGGGTTTGCGTTTGCCTCTGGGTGTGCCGCCACGGCCGGCCCACCCGTGGGTGGGCGTGCAGAACTGTTTGCGTGTGCCTCTGGGTGTGCCGCCACGGCCGGCCCACCCGTGGGTGGGCGTGCAGAAGGGTCTGCGTGTGCCTCTGGGTGTGCCGCCACGGCCGGCCCACCCGTGGGTGGGCGTGCAGAAGTGCCTGCGTTTGCCTCTGGGTGTGCCGCCACGGCCGGCCCACCCGTGGGTGGGCGTGCAGAACTGTTTGCGTGTGCCACTGGGTGTGCCGCCACGGCCGGCCCACCCGTGGGTGGGCGTGCAGAACTGTTTGCGTGATCCACTGGGTGTGCCGCCACGGCCGGCCCACCCGTGGGTGGGCGTGCAGAACTGTTTGCGTGTGCCTCTGGGTGTGCCGCCACGGCCGGCCCACCCGTGGGTGGGCGTGCAGAAGGGTTTGCGTTTGCCTCTGGGTGTGCCGCCACGGCCGGCCCACCCGTGAGTGGGCGTGCAGAACTGTTTGCGTGTGCCTCTGGGTGTGCCGCCACGGCCGGCCCACCCGTGGGTGGGCGTGCAGAACTGTTTGCGTGTGCCTCTGGGTGTGCCGCCACGGCCGGCCCACCCGTGGGTGGGCGTGCAGAACTGTTTGCGTGTGCCTCTGGGTGTGCCGCCACGGCCGGCCCACCCGTGGGTGGGCGTGCAGAACTGTTTGCGTGATCCACTGGGTGTGCCGCCACGGCCGGCCCACCCGTGGGTGGGCGTGCAGAACTGTTTGCGTGTGCCACTGGGTGTGCCGCCACGGCCGGCCCACCCGTGGGTGGGCGTGCAGAAGGGCCTGCGGTTGCCTCTGGGTGTGCCGCCACGGCCGGCCCACCCGTGGGTGGGCGTGCAGAAGGGCCTGCGGTTGCCTCTGGGTGTGCCGCCACGGCCGGCCCACCCGTGGGTGGGCGTGCAGAACTGTTTGCGTGTGCCTCTGGGTGTGCCGCCACGGCCGGCCCACCCGTGGGTGGGCGTGCAGAAGGGCCTGCGTGTTGCCTCTGGGTGTGCCGCCACGGCCGGCCCACCCGTGGGTGGGCGTGCAGAAGGGCCTGCGGTTGCCTCTGGGTGTGCCGCCACGGCCGGCCCACCCGTGGGTGGGCGTGCAGAAGTGCTTGCGTTTGCCTCTGGGTGTGCCGCCACGGCCGGCCCACCCGTGGGTGGGCGTGCAGAACTGTTTGCGTGTGCCACTGGGTGTGCCGCCACGGCCGGCCCACCCGTGGGTGGGCGTGCAGAAGGGCCTGCGGTTGCCTCTGGGTGTGCCGCCACGGCCGGCCCACCCGTGGGTGGGCGTGCAGAAGGGCCTGCGTGTTGCCTCTGGGTGTGCCGCCACGGCCGGCCCACCCGTGGGTGGGCGTGCAGAAGGGTTTGCGTGTTGCCTCTGGGTGTGCCGCCACGGCCGGCCCACCCGTGGGTGGGCGTGCAGAACTGTTTGCGTGTGCCTCTGGGTGTGCCGCCACGGCCGGCCCACCCGTGGGTGGGCGTGCAGAACTGTTTGCGTGTGCCTCTGGGTGTGCCGCCACGGCCGGTCAACCCGTGGGTGGGCGAGCAGAGCTGTTTGCGTGATCCACTGGGTGTGCCGCCACGGCCGGCCAACCCGTGGGTGGGCGTGCAGAACTGTTTGCGTGATCCACTGGGTGTGCCGCCACTACCGGCCCACCCGTGGGTGGGCGTGCAGAACTGTTTGCGTGTGTCACTGGGTGTGCCGCCACGGCCGGCCCACCCGTGGCTGGGCGTGCAGAAGTGTTTGCGTGTGCCACTGGGTGTGCCGCCTCGGCCGGCCTACCCGTGGGTGGGCGTGCAGAAGTGTTTGCGGTTGCCTCTGGGTGTGCCGCCACGGCCGGCCCACCAGTCGGTGGGCGTGCAGAAGTGCCTGCGGTTGCCTCTGGGTGCGCCGCCACGGCCGGCCCACCCGTGGGTGGGCGTGCAGAATAGCCGTCGGTTGCCTCTGGGTTTACAGCCACGGCCGGCCCACCCGTGGGTAGGCGTGCAGAACTGTTTGCGTGTGCCTCTGGGTGTGCCGCCACGGCCCGCCCACCCGTGGGTGGGCGTGCAGAAGGGCCTGCGTGAAGCTCTGTGTGTGCCGCCACGGCCGGCCCACCCATGGGTTGGCGTGCAGAACTATTTGCGTGATCCACTGGGTGTGCCGCCACGGCCGGCCCACCCGTGGGTGGGCGTGCAGAACTGTTTGCGTGTGCCTCTGGGTGTGCCGCCACGGCCGGCCCACCCGTGGTTGGGGCGTGCAGAAGGGTCTGCGTTTGCCTCTGGGTGTGCCGCCACGGCCGGCCCACCCGTGGGTGGGCGTGCAGAACTGTTTGCGTGTTGCCTCTGGGTGTGCCGCCACGGCCGGCCCACCCGTGGGTGGGCGTGCAGAAGGGCCTGCGTGTGCCTCTGGGTGTGCCGCCACGGCCGGCCCACCCGTGGGTGGGCGTGCAGAAGTGCCTGCGTTTGCCTCTGGGTGTGCCGCCACGGCCGGCCCACCCGTGGGTGGGCGTGCAGAATGGTTTGCGTTTGCCTCTGGGTGTGCCGCCACGGCCGGCCCACCCGTGGGTGGCGTGCAGAACTGTTTGCGTGTGCCACTGGGTGTGCCGCCACGGCCGGCCCACCCGTGGGTGGGCGTGCAGAACTGTTTGCGTGTGCCACTGGGTGTGCCGCCACGGCCGGCCCACCCGTGGGTGGGCGTGCAGAACTGTTTGCGTGTGCCACTGGGTGTGCCGCCACGGCCGGCCCACCCGTGGGTGGGCGTGCAGAACTGTTTGCGTGTGCCACTGGGTGTGCCGCCACGGCCGGCCCACCCGTGGGTGGGCGTGCAGAAGGGCCTGCGTGTTGCCTCTGGGTGTGCCGCCACGGCCGGCCCACCCGTGGGTGGGCGTGCAGAAGGGCTTGCGTGTTGCCTCTGGGTGTGCCGCCACGGCCGGCCCACCCGTGGGTGGGGCGTGCAGAAGGGTTTGCGGTTGCCTCTGGGTGTGCTGCCACGGCCGGCCCACCCGTGGGTGGGCGTTCAGAAGGGTTTGCGTGTGCCTCTGGGTGTGCCGCCACGGCCGGCCCACCCGTGGGTGGGCGTGCAGAAGGGTTTGCGTGTGCCTCTGGGTGTGCCGCCACGGCCGGCCCACCCGTGGGTGGGCGTGCAGAACTGTTTGCGTGTGCCACTGGGTGTGCCGCCACGGCCGGCCCACCCGTGGGTGGGCGTGCAGAAGCTGCTTGCGTGTGCCACTGGGTGTGCCGCCACGGCCGGCCCACCCGTGGGTGGGCGTGCAGAACGGTTTGCGTGTTGCCTCTGGGTGTGCCGCCACGGCCGGCCCACCCGTGGGTGGGCGTGCAGAACTGTCTGCGTGTTGCCTCTGGGTGTGCCGCCACGGCCGGCCCACCCGTGGGTGGGCGTGCAGAACTGTTTGCGTGTGCCACTGGGTGTGCCGCCACGGCCGGCCCACCCGTGGGTGGGGCGTGCAGAAGGGCCTGCGATTGCCTCTGGGTGTGCCGCCACGGCCGGCCCACCGTGGGTGGGCGTGCAGAAGGGCCTGCAGTTGCCTCTGGGTGTGCCGCCACGGCCGGCCCACCCGTGGGTGGGCGTGCAGAACTGTTTGCGTGTGCCTCTGGGTGTGCCGCCACGGCCGGCCCACCCGTGGGTGGGCGTGCAGAAGGGCCTGCGTGTGCCTCTGGGTGTGCCGCCACGGCCGGCCCACCCGTGGGTGGGCGTGCAGAAGGGCCTGCGGTTGCCTCTGGGTGTGCCGCCACGGCCGGCCCACCCGTGGGTGGGCGTGCAGAAGTGCCTGCGTTTGCCTCTGGGTGTGCCGCCACGGCCGGCCCACCCGTGGGTGGGCGTGCAGAACTGTTTGCGTGTGCCACTGGGTGTGCCGCCACGGCCGGCCCACCCGTGGGTGGGCGTGCAGAAGGGCCTGCGGTTGCCTCTGGGTGTGCCGCCACGGCCGGCCCACCCGTGGGTGGGCGTGCAGAAGGGTTTGCGGTTGCCTCTGGGTGTGCCGCCACGGCCGGCCCACCCGTGGGTGGGCGTGCAGAACTGTTTGCGTGTGCCTCTGGGTGTGCCGCCACGGCCGGCCCACCCGTGGGTGGGCGTGCAGAAGGGTTTGCGTTTGCCTCTGGGTGTGCCGCCACGGCCGGCCCACCCGTGGGTGGGCGTGCAGAAGGGCCTGCGTGTGCCTCTGGGTGTGCCGCCACGGCCGGCCCACCCGTGGGTGGGCGTGCAGAAGGGTTTGCGTTTGCCTCTGGGTGTGCCGCCACGGCCGGCCCACCCGTGGGTGGGGCGTGCAGAACTGTTTGCGTGTGCCTCTGGGTGTGCCGCCACGGCCGGCCCACCCGTGGAGTGGGCGTGCAGAACTGTTTGCGTGTGCCTCTGGGTGTGCCGCCACGGCCGGTCCACCCGTGGGTGGGCGTGCAGAGCTGTTTGCGTGATCCACTGGGTGTGCCGCCACGGCCGGCCAACCCGTGGGTGGGCGTGCAGAACTGTTTGCGTGATCCACTGGGTGTGCCGCCACTGCCGGCCCACCCGTGGGTGGGCGTGCAGAACTGTTTGCGTGTGCCACTGGGTGTGCCGCCACGGCCGGCCCACCCGTGGGTGGGCGTGCAGAAGTGTTTGCGTGTGCCACTGGGTGTGCCGCCACGGCCGGCCCACCCGTGGGTGGGCGTGCAGAAGTGTTTGCGTGTTGCCTCTGGGTGTGCCGCCACGGCCGGCCCACCCGTGGGTGGGCGTGCAGAAGTGCCTGCGGTTGCCTCTGGGTGTGCCGCCACGGCCGGCCCACCCGTGGGTGGGGCGTGCAGAATAGCCTGCGGTTGCCTCTGGGTGTGCAGCCACGGCCGGCCCACCCGTGGGTAGGCGTGCAGAACTGTTTGCGTGTGCCTCTGGGTGTGCCGCCACGGCCGGCCCACCCGTGGGTGGGCGTGCAGAACTGTTTGCGTGATGCCACTGGGTGTGCCGCCACGGCCGGCCCACCCGTGGGTGGGCGTGCAGAACTGTTTGCGTGTGCCTCTGGGTGTGCCGCCACGGCCGGCCCACCCGTGGGTGGGCGTGCAGAAGTGTTTGCGTTTGCCTCTGGGGTGTGCCGCCACGGCCGGCCCACCCGTGGGTGGGCGTGCAGAAGGGTTTGCGTGTGCCTCTGGGTGTGCCGCCACGGCCGGCCCACCCGTGGGTGGGCGTGCAGAACTGTTTGCGTGTGCCACTGGGTGTGCCGCCACGGCCGGCCCACCCGTGGGTGGGGCGTGCAGAACTGTTTGCGTGTGCCACTGGGTGTGCCGCCACGGCCGGCCCACCCGTGGGTGGGCGTGCAGAACTGTTTGCGTGTGCCACTGGGTGTGCCGCCACGGCCGGCCCACCCGTGGGTGGGCGTGCAGAAGGGCCTGCAGTGTGCCTCTGGGTGTGCCGCCACGGCCGGCCCACCCGTGGGTGGGCGTGCAGAAGGGCCTGCGGTGTGCCTCTGGGTGTGCCGCCACGGCCGGCCCACCCGTGGGTGGGGCGTGCAGAACTGTTTGCGTGTGCCTCTGGGTGTGCCGCCACGGCCGGCCCACCCGTGGGTGGGCGTGCAGAAGGGCCTGCGTGTTGCCTCTGGGTGTGCCGCCACGGCCGGCCCACCCGTGGGTGGGCGTGCAGAAGGGCCTGCGGTTGCCTCTGGGTGTGCCGCCACGGCCGGCCCACCCGTGGGTGGGCGTGCAGAAGTGCCTGCGTTTGCCTCTGGGTGTGCCGCCACGGCCGGCCCACCCGTGGGTGGGCGTGCAGAACTGTTTGCGTGTGCCACTGGGTGTGCCGCCACGGCCGGCCCACCCGTGGGTGGGCGTGCAGAAGGGCCTGCGGTTGCCTCTGGGTGTGCCGCCACGGCCGGCCCACCCGTGGGTGGGGCGTGCAGAAGGGTTTGCGGTTGCCTCTGGGTGTGCCGCCACGGCCGGCCCACCCGTGGGTGGGGCGTGCAGAACTGTTTGCGTGTGCCTCTGGGTGTGCCGCCACGGCCGGCCCACCCGTGGGTGGGCGTGCAGAAGGGTTTGCGTTTGCCTCTGGGTGTGCCGCCACGGCCGGCCCACCCGTGGGTGGGCGTGCAGAAGGGCCTGCGTGTGCCTCTGGGTGTGCCGCCACGGCCGGCCCACCCGTGGGTGGGCGTGCAGAACGGTTTGCGTTTGCCTCTGGGTGTGCCGCCACGGCCGGCCCACCCGTGAGTGGGGCGTGCAGAACTGTTTGCGTGTGCCTCTGGGTGTGCCGCCACGGCCGGCCCACCCGTGGGTGGGGCGTGCAGAAGGGCTTGCGTGTGCCTCTGGGTGTGCCGCCACGGCCGGCCAACCCGTGGGTGGGGCGTGCAGAGCTGTTTGCGTGATGCCACTGGGTGTGCCGCCACGGCCGGCCAACCCGTGGGTGGGCGTGCAGAACTGTTTGCGTGATGCCACTGGGTGTGCCGCCACTACCGGCCCACCCGTGGGTGGGCGTGCAGAACTGTTTGCGTGTGCCACTGGGTGTGCCGCCACGGCCGGCCCACCCGTGGGTGGGCGTGCAGAAGTGTTTGCGTGTGCCACTGGGTGTGCCGCCACGGCCGGCCTACCCGTGGGTGGGCGTGCAGAAGTGTTTGCGGTTGCCTCTGGGTGTGCCGCCACGGCCGGCCCACCCGTGGGTGGGCGTGCAGAAGTGCCTGCGGTTGCCTCTGGGTGTGCCGCCACGGCCGGCCCACCCGTGGGTGGGCGTGCAGAATAGTCTGCGTGTTGCCTCTGGGTGTGCAGCCACGGCCGGCCCACCCGTGGGTAGGCGTGCAGAACTGTCTGCGTGTGCCTCTGGGTGTGCCGCCACGGCCGGCCCACCCGTGGGTGGGCGTGCAGAACTATTTGCGTGATGCCACTGGGTGTGCCGCCACGGCCGGCCCACCCGTGGGTGGGCGTGCAGAACTGTTTGCGTGTGCCTCTGGGTGTGCCGCCACGGCCGGCCCACCCGTGGTTGGGGCGTGCAGAAGTGTTTGCGTTTGCCTCTGGGTGTGCCGCCACGGCCGGCCCACCCGTGGGTGGGCGTGCAGAAGGGTTTGCGTTTGCCTCTGGGTGTGCCGCCACGGCCGGCCCACCCGTGGAGTGGGCGTGCAGAACTGTCTGCGTGTGCCTCTGGGTGTGCCGCCACGGCCGGCCCACCCGTGGGTGGGCGTGCAGAACTGTTTGCGTGTGCCTCTGGGTGTGCCGCCACGGCCGGCCCACCCGTGGGTGGGCGTGCAGAACTGTTTGCGTGTGCCTCTGGGTGTGCCGCCACGGCCGGCCCACCCGTGGAGTGGGCGTGCAGAAGGGCCTGCGTTTGCCTCTGGGTGTGCCGCCACGGCCGGCCCACCCGTGGGTGGGCGTGCAGAAGGGCCTGCGGTTGCCTCTGGGTGTGCCGCCACGGCCGGCCCACCCGTGGGTGGGCGTGCAGAAGCTGTTTGCGTGTGCCTCTGGGTGTGCCGCCACGGCCGGCTGACCCGTGGGTGGGCGTGCAGAAGGGCCATGCGTGTGCCTCTGGGTGTGCCGCCACGGCCGGCCCATCCGTGGGTGGGCGTGCAGAAGGGCCTGCATTTGCCTCCGCGTGTGCTGCCACGGCCGGCCCACCCGTGGGTGAGCGTGCAGAAGCGCCTGCGGTTGCCTCTGGGTGTGCCGCCACGGCCGGCCCACCCGTGGGTGGGCGTGCAGAACTGTTTGCGTGTGCCACTGGGTGTGCCGCCACGGCCGGCCCACCCGTGGGTGGGCGTGCAGAATTGTTTGCGTGTGCCACTGGGTGTGCCGCCACGGCCGGCCCACCCGTGGGTGGGCGTGCAGAAGGGCCTGCGGTTGCCTCTGGGTGTGCCGCCACGGCCGGCCCACCCGTGGGTGGGCGTGCAGAACTGTTTGCGTGTGCCACTGGATGTGCCGCCACGGCCGGCCCACCCGTGGGTGGGGCGTGCAGAACTGTTTGCGTGTGCCACTGGGTGTGCCGCCACGGCCGGCCCACCCGTGGGTGGGCGTGCAGAAGGGTTTGCGTTTGCCTCTGGGTGTGCCGCCACGGCCGGCCCACCCGTGGGTGGGCGTGCAGAACTGTTTGCGTGTGCCTCTGGGGTGTGCCGCCACGGCCGGCCCACCCGTGGGTGGGCGTGCAGAACTGTTTGCGTTGTGCCTCTGGGTGTGCCGCCACGGCCGGCCCACCCGTGGGTGGGCGTGCAGAAGGGCCTGCGGTTGCCTCTGGGTGTGCCGCCACGGCCGGCCCACCCGTGGGTGGGCGTGCAGAAGGGCCTTGCGTTTGCCTCTGGGTGTGCCGCCACGGCCGGCCCACCCGTGGGTGGGCGTGCAGAAGTGTCTGCGTGTTGCCTCTGGGTGTGCCGCCACGGCCGGCCCACCCGTGGGTGGGCGTGCAGAAGGGTTTGCGTGTTGCCTCTGGGTGTGCCGCCACGGCCGGCCCACCCGTGGGTGGGCGTGCAGAACTGTTTGCGTTTGCCACTGGGTGTGCCGCCACGGCCGGCCCACCCGTGGGTGGGCGTGCAGAACTGTTTGCGTGTGCCTCTGGGTGTGCCGCCACGGCCGGCCCACCCGTGGGTGGGCGTGCAGAACAGCCTGTCGGTTGCCTCTGGGTGTGCAGCCACGGCCGGCCCACCCGTGGGTAGGCGTGCAGAACTGTTTGCGTGTGCCTCTGGGTGTGCCGCCACGGCCCGTCCCACCCGTGGGTGGGCGTGCAGAAGGGCCTGCGTGTAGCCTCTGGGTGTGCCGCCACGGCCGGCCCACCCGTGGGTGGGCGTGCAGAACTGTTTGCGTGTGCCACTGGGTGTGCCGCCACGGCCGGCCCACCTGTGGGTAGGCGTGCAGAACTGTTTGCGTGTGCCACTGGGTGTGCCGCCACGGCCGGCCCACCCGTGGGTGGGCGTGCAGAAGGGCCTGCGGTTGCCTCTGGGTGTGCCGCCACGGCCGGCCCACCCGTGGGTGGGGCGTGCAGAAGGGTTTGCGTTTGCCTCTGGGTGTGCCGCCACGGCCGGCCCACCCGTGAGTGGGCGTGCAGAACTGTTTGCGTGTGCCTCTGGGTGTGCCGCCACGGCCGGCCCACCCGTGGAGTGGGCGTGCAGAAGGGCCTGCGGTTGCCTCTGGGTGTGCCGCCACGGCCGGCCCACCCGTGGGTGGGCGTGCAGAACTGTTTGCGGTGCCTCTGGGTGTGCCGCCACGGCCGGCCCATCCGTGGGTGGGCGTGCAGAAGGGTTTGCGTTTGCCTCTGGGTGTGCCGCCACGGCCGGCCCACCCGTGGGTGGGCGTGCAGAAGGGCCTGGGTTTGCCTCTGGGTGTGCCGCCACGGCCGGCCCACCCGTGGGTGGGCGTGCAGAAGTGCCTGCGTTTGCCTCTGGGTGTGCCGCCACGGCCGGCCCACCCGTGGGTGGGCGTGCAGAAGGGTTTGCGTTTGCCTCTGGGTGTGCCGCCACGGCCGGCCCACCCGTGGGTGGGCGTGCAGAACTGTTTGCGTGTGCCACTGGGTGTGCCGCCACGGCCGGCCCACCCGTGGGTGGGCGTGCAGAACTGTTTGCGTGTGCCACTGGGTGTGCCGCCACGGCCGGCCCACCCGTGGGTGGGCGTGCAGAAGGGTTTGCGTGTGCCTCTGGGTGTGCCGCCACGGCCGGCCCACCCGTGGGTGGGCGTGCAGAAGTGCCTGCGTTTGCCTCTGGGTGTGCCGCCACGGCCAGCCCACCCGATGGGTGGGCGTGCAGAAGGGTTTGACAGAGTTTGCCTCTGGGTGTGCCGCCACGGCCGGCCCACCCGTGAGTGGGCGTGCAGAACTGTTTGCGTGTGCCTCTGGGTGTGCCGCCACGGCCGGCCCACCCGTGGGTGGGCGTGCAGAACTGTTTGCGTGTGCCTCTGGGTGTGCCGCCACGGCCGGCCCACCCGTGGGTGGGCGTGCAGAACTGTTTGCGTGTGCCTCTGGGTGTGCCGCCACGGCCGGTCAACCTGTGGGGTGGGGCGTGCAGAACTGTTTGCGTGATCCACTGGGTGTGCCGCCACGGCCGGCCAACCCGTGGGTGGGGCGTGCAGAACTGTTTGCGTGATCCACTGGGTGTGCCGCCACTACCGGCCAACCCGTGGGTGGGCGTGCAGAACTGTTTGCGTGATCCACTGGGTGTGCCGCCACGGCTGGCCCACCCGTGGGTGGGCGTGCAGAAGTGTTTGCGTGTGCCACTGGGTGTGCCGCCACGGCCGGCCTACCCGTGGGTGGGCGTGCAGAAGTGCCTGCGTTTTCCTCTGGGTGTGCCGCCACGGCCGGCCCACCCGTGGGTGGGCGTGCAGAAGGGTTTGCGTTTGCCTCTGGGTGTGCCGCCACGGCCGGCCCACCCGTGGGTGGGCGTGCAGAACTGTTTGCGTTTGCCTCTGGGTGTGCCGCCACGGCCGGCCCACCCGTGGGTGGGCGTGCAGAACTGTTTGCGTGTGCCTCTGGGTGTGCCGCCACGGCCGGTCAACCCGTGGGTGGGCGTGCAGAACTGTTTGCGTGTTCCACTGGGTGTGCCGACACTGCCGGCCAACCCGTGGGGTGGGGCGTGCAGAACTGTTTGCGTGATGCCACTGGGTGTGCCGCCACGGCTGGCCCACCCGTGGGTGGGCGTGCAGAACTGTTTGCGTGTGCCACTGGGTGTGCCGCCACGGCCGGTTCACCCGTGGTGGTCGTGCAGAACTGTTTGCGTGTGCAAATGGCTGTGCCGCCACGGCCGGCCCACCCGTGGGTGGGCGTGCAGAAGGGCCTGCAATTGCCTCTGGGTGTGCCACCACGGCCGGCCCACCCGTGGGTGTGCGTGCAGAAGGGCCTGCAGTTGCCTCTGGGTGTGCCGCCACGGCCGGCCCACCCGTGGGTGGGCGTGCAAAACAGTTTGCGTGTGCCTCTGGGTGTGCCGCCACGGCCGGCCCACCCGTGGGTGGGCGTGCTGAAGGGCCTGCTTTTGCCTCTGGGTGTGCCGCCACGGCCGGCCCACCCGTGGGTGGGCGTGCAGAAGGGCCTGCGGTTGCCTCTGGGTGTGCCGCCACGGCCGGCCCACCCGTGGGTGGGCGTGCAGAAGTGCCTGCGTTTGCCTCTGGGTGTGCCGCCACGGCCGGCCCACCCGTGGGTGGGCGTGCAGAACTGTTTGCGTGTGCCACTGGATGTGTTGCCACGGATGCCCACCCGAGGGTGGGCGTGCAGAATTGTTTGCGTGATCCACTGGGTGTGCCGCCACGGCCGGCCCACCCGTGGGTGGGCGTGCAGAACTTTTTGCGTGTGCCACTGGATGTGCCGCCACGGCCGGCCCACCCGTGGGTGGGCGTGCAGAAGGGCTTGCGGTTGCCTCTGGGTGTGCAGCCACGGCCGGCCCACCCGTGGGTGGGCGTGCAGAAGGGCCTGCAGTTGCCTCTGGGTGTGCCGCCACGGCCGGCCCACCCGTTGGTGGGCGTGCAGAAGGGCCTGCGTGTGCCTCTGTGTGTGCCGCCACGGCCGGCCCACCCGTGGGTGGGCGTGCAGAACTGTTTTCGTGTGCCAATGGCTGTGCCGCCACGGCCGCCCATTCGTGGGTGGGCGTGCAGAAGGGCCTGCAGTTGCCTCCGCGTGTGCTGCCACGGCCGGCCCACCCGTGGGTAAGCGTGCAGAAGCGCCTGGGGTTGCCTCTGGGTGTGCCACCACGGCCGGCCCACCCGTGGGTGGGCGTGCAGAAGGGTTTGCGTTTGCCTCTGGGTGTGCCGCCACGGCCGGCCCACCCGTGGGTGGGCGTGCAGAACTGTTTGCGTGTGCCACTGGGTGTGCCGCCACGGCCGGCCCAGGCCGTGGGTGGGCGTGCAGAACTGTTTGCGTGTGCCACTGGGTGTGCTGCCACGGACGGCCCACCCGTGGGTGGGCGTGCAGAACTGTTTGCGTGTGCCACTGTATGTGCCGCCACGGCCGGCGCACCCGTGGGTGGGCGTGCAAAACTGTTTGCGTGTGCCACTGGGTGTGCCGCCACGGCCGGCCCACCCGTGGGTGGGCGTGCAGAAGGGCCTGCGTGTGCCCCTGGGTGTGCCGCCACGGCCGGCCCACCCGTGGGTGGGCGTGCAGAAGAGCTTGCGTGTGCCACTAGGTGTGCCGCCACGGCCGGCCCACCCGTGGGTGGGCGTGCAGAAGAGCCTAGCGGTTGCCTCTGGGTGTGCCGCCACGGCCGGCCCACCCGTGGGTGGGCGTGCAGAAGGGTCCGCGTTTGGCTCTGGGTGTGCCGCCACGTCCGGCCCACCCGTGGGTGGGCGTGCAGAAGGGCCTGCGGTTGCCTCTGGGTGTGCCGCCACGGCCGGCCCACCCGTGGGTGGGCGTGCAGAAGGGTTTGCTGTTGCCTCTGGGTGTGCCGCCACGGCCGGCCCACCCGTGGGTGGGCGTGCAGAACTGTTTGCGTGTGCCTCTGGGTGTGCCGCCACGGCCGGCCCACCCGTGGGTGGGCGTGCAGAAGGGCCTGCAGTTGCCTCTGGGTGTGCCACCACGGCCGGCCCACCCGCGGGTGGGCGTGCAGAAGGGCCTGCGTGTGCCTCTGGGTGTGCCGCCACGGCCGGCCCACCCGTGGGTGGGCGTGCAGAAGTGCCTGCGTTTGCCTCTGGGTGTGCCGCCACGGCCGGCCCACCCGTGGGTGGGCGTGCAGAACTGTTTGCGTGTGCCACTGGATGTGCCGCCACGGCCGGCCAACCCGTGGGTGGGCGTGCAGAACTGTTTGCGTGATCCACTGGGTATGCCGCCACGGCCGGCCCACCCGTGGGTGGGCGTGCAGAACTGTTTGCGTGTGCCTCTGGGTGTGCCGCCACGGCCGGCCCACCCGTGGGTGGGCGTGCAGAAGGGTTTGCGTTTGCCTCTGGGTGTGCCGCCACGGCCGGCCCACCCGTGAGTGGGCGTGCAGAACTGTTTGCGTGTGCCTCTGGGTGTGCCGCCACGGCCGGCCCACCCGTGAGTGGGCGTGCAGAAGAGCCTGTGGTTGCCTCTGGGTGTGCCGCCACGGCCGGCCCACCCGTGGGTGGAGTGCAGAACTGTTTGCGTTGTGCCTCTGGGTGTGCCGCCACGGCCGGCCCATTCGTGGGTGGGTGTGCAGAAGGGCCTGCGGTTGCCTCTGGGTGTGCCGCACGGCCGGCCCACCCGTGGGTGGGCGTGCAGAAGGGTTTGCGTTTGCCTACTGGTTGTGCCGCCACGGCCGGCCCACCCGTGGGTGGGCGTGCAGAAGTGCCTGCGTTTGCCTCTGGGTGTGCCGCCACGGCCGGCCCACCCGTGGGTGGGCGTGCAGAAGGGTTTGCGTTTGCCTCTGGGTGTGCCGCCACGGCCGGCCCACCCGTGGGTGGGCGTGCAGAACTGTTCGCGTGTGCCACTGGGTGTGCCGCCACGGCCGGCCAACCCGTGGGTGGGGCGTGCAGAACTGTTTGCGTGTGCCACTGGGTGTGCCGCCACGGCCGGCCCACCCGTGGGTGGGCGTGCAGAACTCTTTGCGTGTGCCACTGGGTGTGCCGCCACGGCCGGCCCACCCGTGGGTGGGCGTGCAGAAGGGCCTAGGGTTGCCTCTGGGTGTGCCGCCACGGCCGGCCCACCCGTGGGTGGGCGTGCAGAAGGGTTTGCGGTTGCCTCTGGGTGTGCCGCCACGGCCGGCCCACCCGTGGGTGGGCGTGCAGAAGGGTTTGCGGTTGCCTCTGGGTGTGCCACCACGGCCGGCCCACCCGTGGGTGGGCGTGCAGAACTGTTTGCGTGTGCCTCTGGGTGTGCCGCCACGGCCGGCCCACCCGTGGGTGGGCGTGCAGAAGGGTTTGCGTGTGCCTCTGGGTGTGCCGCCACGGCCGGCCCACCCGTGGGTGGGCGTGCAGAAGGGCCTGCGTGTGCCTCTGGGTGTGCCGCCACGGCCGGCCCACCCGTGGGTGGGGCGTGCAGAAGGGTTTGCGTTGCCTCTGGGTGTGCCGCACGGCCGGCCCACCCGTGAGTGGGCGTGCAGAACTGTTTGCGTGTGCCTCTGGGTGTGCCGCCACGGCCGGCCCACCCGTGGGTGGGCGTGCAGAACTGTTTGCGTGTGCCTCTGGGTGTGCCGCCACGGCCGGCCCACCCGTGGGTGGGCGTGCAGAACTGTTTGCGTGTGCCTCTGGGTGTGCCGCCACGGCCGGCCCACCCGTGGGTGGGCGTGCAGAACTGTTTGCGTGATGCCACTGGGTGTGCCGCCACGGCCGGCCCACCCGTGGGTGGGCGTGCAGAACTGTTTGCGTGATGCCACTGGGTGTGCCGCCACGGCCGGCCCACCCGTGGGTGGGCGTGCAGAACTGTTTGCGTGATGCCACTGGGTGTGCCGCGACGGCCGGCTCCACCCGTGGGTGGGCGTGCAGAACTGTTCGTGCGTGTGTCACTGGGTGTGCCGCCACGGCCGGCCCACCCGTGGGTGGGCGTGCAGAAGTGTTTGCGTGTGCCACTGGGTGTGCCGCCACGGCCGGCCCACCCGTGGGTGGGCGTGCAGAAGGGTTTGCGTGTTGCCTCTGGGTGTGCCGCACGGCCGGCCCACCCGTGGGTGGGCGTGCAGAAGTGCTCTGCGGTTGCCTCTGGGTGTGCCGCTGACGGCCGGCCCACCCGTGGGTGGGCGTGCAGAATAGCCTGCCGGTTGCCTCTGGGTGTGCAGCCACGGCCGGCCCACCCGTGGGTGGGCGTGCAGAACTGTTTGCGTGTGCCTCTGGGTGTGCCGCACGGCCGGCCCACCCGTGGGTGGGCGTGCAGAAGTGCCTGCGTGATGCCTCTGGGTGTGCCGCCACGGCCGGCCCACCCGTGGGTGGGCGTGCAGAACTGTTTGCGTGTGCCACTGGGTGTGCCGCCACGGCCGGCCCACCCGTGGGTGGGCGTGCAGAACTGTTTGCGTGTGCCACTGGGTGTGCACGCCCGGCCGGCCCACCCGTGGGTGGGCGTGCAGAAGTGTTTGCGGTTGCCTCTGGGTGTGCCGCACGGCCGGCCCACCCGTGGGTGGGCGTGCAGAAGGGCTTGCGTGTGCCTCTGGGTGTGCCGCCACGGCCGGCCCACCCGTGGGTGGGCGTGCAGAACTGTTTGCGTGTGCCTCTGGGTGTGCCGCCACGGCCGGCCCACCCGTGGGTGGGCGTGCAGAACTGTTTGCGTGTGCCACTGGGTGTGCCGCCACGGCCGGCCCACCCGTTGGTGAAGGCGTGCAGAAGGGCTTGCGTGTTGCCTCTGGGTGTGCCGCCACGGCCGGCCCACCCGTGGGTGGGCGTGCAGAAGTGCTTGCGTGTGCCACTGGGTGTGCCGCCACGGCCGGCTCCACCCGTGGGTGGGCGTGCAGAAGGGTTTGCGGTTGCCTCTGGGTGTGCCGCGACGGCCGGCCCACCCGTGGGTGGGCGTGCAGAAGTGTCTGCGTGTTGCCTCTGGGTGTGCCGCCACGGCCGGCCCACCCGTGGGTGGGCGTGCAGAAGGGCCTGCGTGTTGCCTCTGGGTGTGCCGCCACGGCCGGCCCACCCGTGGGTGGGCGTGCAGAACTGTTTGCGTGTGCCTCTGGGTGTGCCGCCACGGCCGGCCCACCCGTGGGTGGGCGTGCAGAAGGGCTTGCGTGTGCCTCTGGGTGTGCCGCCACGGCCGGCCCACCCGTGGGTGGGCGTGCAGAACTGTTTGCGTGTGCCTCTGGGTGTGCCGCCACGGCCGGCCCACCCGTGGGTGGGCGTGCAGAAGGGTTTGCGTGTTGCCTCTGGGTGTGCCGCCACGGCCGGCCCACCCGTGGGTGGGCGTGCAGAACGGTTTGCGTGTTGCCTCTGGGTGTGCCGCACGGCCGGCCCACCCGTGGGTGGGCGTGCAGAAGTGTTTGCGTGTGCCTCTGGGTGTGCCGCCACGGCCGGCCCACCCGTGGGTGGGCGTGCAGAAGGGCTTGCGTGTTGCCTCTGGGTGTGCCGCCACGGCCGGCCCACCCGTGGGTGGGCGTGCAGAACTGTTTGCGTGTGCCTCTGGGTGTGCCGCCACGGCCGGCCCACCCGTGGGTGGGCGTGCAGAAGGGCCTGCGGTTGCCTCTGGGTGTGCCGCCACGGCCGGCCCACCCGTGGGTGGGCGTGCAGAAGGGTTTGCGTGTTGCCTCTGGGTGTGCCGCCACGGCCGGCCCACCCGTGGGTGGGCGTGCAGAACTGTTTGCGTGTGCCACTGGGTGTGCCGCCACGGCCGGCCCACCCGTGGGTGGGCGTGCAGAACTGTTTGCGCGGTGCCACTGGGTGTGCCGCCACGGCCGGCCCACCCGTGGGTGGGCGTGCAGAACTGTTTGCGTGTGCCACTGGGTGTGCCGCCACGGCCGGCCCACCCGTGGGTGGGCGTGCAGAAGGGCTTGCGGTTGCCTCTGGGTGTGCCGCTACGGCCGGCCCACCCGTGGGTGGGCGTGCAGAAGTGTTTGCGTGTGCCTCTGGGTGTGCCGCCACGGCCGGCCCACCCGTGGGTGGGCGTGCAGAACGGTTTGCGTTTGCCTCTGGGTGTGCCGCCACGGCCGGCCCACCCGTGGGTGGGCGTGCAGAAGCTGTTCTGCGTGTGCCTCTGGGTGTGCCGCCACGGCCGGCCCACCCGTGGGTGGGCGTGCAGAAGGGTTTGCGTGTGCCTCTGGGTGTGCCGCCACGGCCGGCCCACCCGTGGGTGGGCGTGCAGAACTGTTTGCGTGTGCCTCTGGGTGTGCCGCCACGGCCGGCCCACCCGTGGGTGGGCGTGCAGAACTGTTTGCGTGTGCCTCTGGGTGTGCCGCCACGGCCGGCCCACCCGTGGGTGGGCGTGCAGAACTGTTTGCGTGTGCCTCTGGGTGTGCCGCCACGGCCGGCCCACCCGTGGGTGGGCGTGCAGAACTGTTTGCGTGATGCCACTGGGTGTGCCGCCACGGCCGGCCCACCCGTGGGTGGGCGTGCAGAACTGTTTGCGTGATCCACTGGGTGTGCCGCCACGGCCGGCCCACCCGTGGGTGGGCGTGCAGAACTGTTTGCGTGATCCACTGGGTGTGCCGCCACGGCCGGCCCACCCGTGGGTGGGCGTGCAGAACTGTTTGCGTGTGCCACTGGGTGTGCCGCACGGCCGGCCCACCCGTGGGTGGGCGTGCAGAAGTGTTTGCGTGTGCCACTGGGTGTGCCGCAGCGGCCGGCCCAACCCGTGGGTGGGCGTGCAGAAGGGTTTGCGGTTGCCTCTGGGTGTGCCGCCACGGCCGGCCCACCCGTGGGTGGGGCGTGCAGAAGTGTCTGCGGTTGCCTCTGGGTGTGCCGCCACGGCCGGCCCACCCGTGGGTGGGCGTGCAGAAGGGCCTGCGGTTGCCTCTGGGTGTGCCGCCACGGCCGGCCCACCCGTGGGTGGGCGTGCAGAAGTGTTTGCGGTTGCCTCTGGGTGTGCCGCCACGGCCGGCCCACCCGTGGGTGGGCGTGCAGAACTGTTTGCGTGTGCCTCTGGGTGTGCCGCCACGGCCGGCCCACCCGTGGGTGGGCGTGCAGAACTGTTTGCGTGTGCCACTGGGTGTGCCGCGACGGCCGGCTCCACCCGTGGGTGGGCGTGCAGAAGGGTCTGCGTGTGCCTCTGGGTGTGCCGCCACGGCCGGCCCACCCGTGGGTGGGCGTGCAGAAGTGTTTGCGTGTGCCACTGGGTGTGCCGCCACGGCCGGCCCACCCGTGGGTGGGCGTGCAGAAGGGCTTGCGTGTTGCCTCTGGGTGTGCCGCCACGGCCGGCCCACCCGTGGGTGGGCGTGCAGAAGGGTCTGCGGTTGCCTCTGGGTGTGCCGCCACGGCCGGCCCACCCGTGGGTGGGCGTGCAGAACTGTTTGCGTGTGCCACTGGGTGTGCCGCCACGGCCGGCCCACCCGTGGGTGGGCGTGCAGAACTGTTTGCGTGTGCCACTGGGGTGTGCCGCCACGGCCGGCCCACCCGTGGGTGGGCGTGCAGAACTGTTTGCGTGTGCCACTGGGTGTGCCGCCACGGCCGGCCCACCCGTGGGTGGGCGTGCAGAACGGTTTGCGTGTGCCTCTGGGTGTGCCGCCACGGCCGGCCCACCCGTGGGTGGGCGTGCAGAAGGGTCTGCGTGTGCCTCTGGGTGTGCCGCCACGGCCGGCCCACCCGTGGGTGGGGCGTGCAGAACGGTTTGCGTGTGCCTCTGGGTGTGCCGCCACGGCCGGCCCACCCGTGGGTGGGCGTGCAGAACTGTTTGCGTGATGCCACTGGGTGTGCCGCCACGGCCGGCCCACCCGTGGGTGGGCGTGCAGAACTGTTTGCGTGTGCCACTGGGTGTGCCGCCACGGCCGGCCCACCCGTGGGTGGGCGTGCAGAACTGTTTGCGTGTGCCTCTGGGTGTGCCGCCACGGCCGGCCCACCCGTGGGTGGGCGTGCAGAAGTGTTTGCGTGTGCCACTGGGTGTGCCGCCACGGCCGGCCCACCCGTGGGTGGGCGTGCAGAACGGTTTGCGTGTTGCCTCTGGGTGTGCCGCCACGGCCGGCCCACCCGTGGGTGGGGCGTGCAGAAGTGCCTGCGGTTGCCTCTGGGTGTGCCGCCACGGCCGGCCCACCCGTGGGTGGGCGTGCAGAATGGCCTGCGGTTGCCTCTGGGTGTGCAGCCACGGCCGGCCCACCCGTGGGTAGGCGTGCAGAACTGTTTGCGTGTGCCTCTGGGTGTGCCGCCACGGCCGGCCCACCCGTGGGTGGGCGTGCAGAAGGGCCTGCGTGATGCCTCTGGGTGTGCCGCCACGGCCGGCCCACCCGTGGGTGGGCGTGCAGAACTGTTTGCGTGATGCCACTGGGTGTGCCGCCACGGCCGGCCCACCCGTGGGTGGGCGTGCAGAACTGTTTGCGTGTGCCTCTGGGTGTGCCGCCACGGCCGGCCCACCCGTGGGTGGGCGTGCAGAAGGGTTTGCGTGTGCCTCTGGGTGTGCCGCCACGGCCGGCCCACCCGTGGGTGGGCGTGCAGAAGGGTTTGCGGTTGCCTCTGGGTGTGCCGCCACGGCCGGCCCACCCGTGGGTGGGCGTGCAGAACTGTTTGCGTGTGCCACTGGGTGTGCCGCCACGGCCGGCCCACCCGTGGGTGGGCGTGCAGAACTGTTTGCGTGTGCCACTGGGTGTGCCGCCACGGCCGGCCCACCCGTGGGTGGGCGTGCAGAAGGGTTTGCGTGTTGCCTCTGGGTGTGCCGCCACGGCCGGCCCACCCGTGGGTGGGCGTGCAGAAGTGCCTGCGCGTTGCCTCTGGGTGTGCCGCCACGGCCGGCCCACCCGTGGGTGGGCGTGCAGAAGGGTTTGCGTGTGCCTCTGGGTGTGCCGCCACGGCCGGCCCACCCGTGGGTGGGCGTGCAGAAGGGTTTGCGTGTTGCCTCTGGGTGTGCCGCCACGGCCGGCCCACCCGTGGGTGGGCGTGCAGAACTGTTTGCGTGTGCCACTGGGTGTGCCGCCACGGCCGGCCCACCCGTGGGTGGGCGTGCAGAAGGGTTTGCGTGTGCCTCTGGGTGTGCCGCCACGGCCGGCCCACCCGTGGGTGGGCGTGCAGAAGGGCTTGCGTGTGCCTCTGGGTGTGCCGCCACGGCCGGCCCACCCGTGGGTGGGCGTGCAGAAGGGTTTGCGTGTTGCCTCTGGGTGTGCCGCCACGGCCGGCCCACCCGTGGGTGGGCGTGCAGAACTGTTTGCGTGTGCCTCTGGGTGTGCCGCCACGGCCGGCCCACCCGTGGGTGGGCGTGCAGAACTGTTTGCGTGGTGCCACTGGGTGTGCCGCCACGGCCGGCCCACCCGTGGGTGGGCGTGCAGAACTGTTTGCGTGATGCCACTGGGTGTGCCGCCACGGCCGGCCCACCCGTGGGTGGGCGTGCAGAACTGTTTGCGTGATGCCACTGGTGTGCCGCCACGGCCGGCCCACCCGTGGGTGGGCGTGCAGAACTGTTTGCGTGTGCCACTGGGTGTGCCGCCACGGCCGGCCCACCCGTGGGTGGGCGTGCAGAAGTGTTTGCGTGTGCCACTGGGTGTGCCGCCACGGCCGGCCTACCCGTGGGTGGGCGTGCAGAAGGGTTTAGCGGTTGCCTCTGGGTGTGCCGCCACGGCCGGCCCACCCGTGGGTGGGCGTGCAGAAGTGCCTGCGGTTGCCTCTGGGTGTGCCGCACGGCCGGCCCACCCGTGGGTGGGCGTGCAGAATAGCCTGCGGTTGCCTCTGGGTGTGCAGCCACGGCCGGCCCACCCGTGGGTAGGCGTGCAGAACTGTTTGCGTGTGCCTCTGGGTGTGCCGCCACGGCCCGGCCCACCCGTGGGTGGGCGTGCAGAAGGGCCTGCGTGTAGCCTCTGTGTGTGCCGCCACGGCCGGCCCACCCGTGGGTGGGCGTGCAGAACTGTTTGCGTGATGCCACTGGGTGTGCCGCCACGGCCGGCCCACCCGTGGGTGGGCGTGCAGAACTGTTTGCGTGTGCCTCTGGGTGTGCCGCCACGGCCGGCCCACCCGTGGGTGGGCGTGCAGAAGGGTTTGCGTGTTGCCTCTGGGTGTGCCGCCACGGCCGGCCCACCCGTGGGTGGGCGTGCAGAACGGTTTGCGTGTGCCTCTGGGTGTGCCGCACGGCCGGCCCACCCGTGGGTGGGCGTGCAGAACTGTTTGCGTGTGCCACTGGGTGTGCCGCCACGGCCGGCCCACCCGTGGGTGGGCGTGCAGAACTGTTTGCGTGTGCCACTGGGTGTGCCGCCACGGCCGGCCCACCCGTGGGTGGGCGTGCAGAAGGGTTTGCGTGTTGCCTCTGGGTGTGCCGCCACGGCCGGCCCACCCGTGGGTGGGCGTGCAGAAGGGCCTGCGGTTGCCTCTGGGTGTGCCGCCACGGCCGGCCCACCCGTGGGTGGGCGTGCAGAAGGGTTTGCGTGTGCCTCTGGGTGTGCCGCACGGCCGGCCCACCCGTGGTTGGGCGTGCAGAAGGGTTTGCGGTTGCCTCTGGGTGTGCCGCCACGGCCGGCCCACCCGTGGGTGGGCGTGCAGAACTGTTTGCGTGTGCCTCTGGGTGTGCCGCCACGGCCGGCCCACCCGTGGGTGGGCGTGCAGAAGGGTTTGCGGTTGCCTCTGGGTGTGCCGCCACGGCCGGCCCACCCGTGGGTGGGCGTGCAGAAGGGCTTGCGTGTGCCTCTGGGTGTGCCGCCACGGCCGGCCCACCCGTGGGTGGGCGTGCAGAAGGGTTTGCGGTTGCCTCTGGGTGTGCCGCCACGGCCGGCTCACCCGTGGGTGGGCGTGCAGAACTGTTTGCGTGTGCCTCTGGGTGTGCCGCCACGGCCGGCCCACCCGTGGGTGGGCGTGCAGAACTGTTTGCGTGTGCCTCTGGGTGTGCCGCCACGGCCGGCCCACCCGTGGGTGGGCGTGCAGAACTGTTTGCGTGTGCCACTGGGTGTGCCGCCACGGCCGGCCCACCCGTGGGTGGGCGTGCAGAACTGTTTGCGTGTGCCACTGGGTGTGCCGCCACGGCCGGCCCACCCGTGGGTGGGCGTGCAGAACTGTTTGCGTGTGCCACTGGGTGTGCCGCCACGGCCGGCCCACCCGTGGGTGGGCGTGCAGAAGTGTTTGCGTGTGCCACTGGGTGTGCCGCCACGGCCGGCCCACCCGTGGGTGGGCGTGCAGAAGTGTTTGCGTGTTGCCTCTGGGTGTGCCGCCACGGCCGGCCCACCCGTGGGTGGGCGTGCAGAAGCTGCTTGTGCGTGTGCCACTGGGTGTGCCGCCACGGCCGGCCCACCCGTGGGTGGGCGTGCAGAAGGGTTTGCGGTTGCCTCTGGGTGTGCCGCCACGGCCGGCCCACCCGTGGGTGGGCGTGCAGAAGTGTTTGCGTGTGCCTCTGGGTGTGCCGCCACGGCCGGCCCACCCGTGGGTGGGCGTGCAGAAGGGCCTGCGTGTTGCCTCTGGGTGTGCCGCCACGGCCGGCCCACCCGTGGGTGGGCGTGCAGAACTGTTTGCGTGTGCCACTGGGTGTGCCGCCACGGCCGGCCCACCCGTGGGTGGGCGTGCAGAACTGTTTGCGTGTGCCACTGGGTGTGCCGCCACGGCCGGCCCACCCGTGGGTGGGCGTGCAGAACTGTTTGCGTGTGCCACTGGGTGTGCCGCCACGGCCGGCCCACCCGTGGGTGGGCGTGCAGAAGTGTTTGCGTGTTGCCTCTGGGTGTGCCGCCACGGCCGGCCCACCCGTGGGTGGGCGTGCAGAAGGGCTTGCGTGTTGCCTCTGGGTGTGCCGCCACGGCCGGCCCACCCGTGGGTGGGCGTGCAGAACTGTTTGCGTGTGCCACTGGGTGTGCCGCCACGGCCGGCCCACCCGTGGGTGGGCGTGCAGAACTGTTTGCGTGTGCCACTGGGTGTGCCGCCACGGCCGGCCCACCCGTGGGTGGGCGTGCAGAAGTGTTTGCGGTTGCCTCTGGGTGTGCCGCCACGGCCGGCCCACCCGTGGGTGGGCGTGCAGAACTGTTTGCGTGTGCCTCTGGGTGTGCCGCTACGGCCGGCCCACCCGTGGGTGGGCGTGCAGAACTGTTTGCGTGTGCCACTGGGTGTGCCGCCACGGCCGGCCCACCCGTGGGTGGGCGTGCAGAAGGGTTTGCGGTTGCCTCTGGGTGTGCCGCCACGGCCGGCCCACCCGTGGGTGGGCGTGCAGAAGGGCCTGCGGTTGCCTCTGGGTGTGCCGCCACGGCCGGCCCACCCGTGGGTGGGCGTGCAGAACTGTTTGCGTGTGCCTCTGGGTGTGCCGCCACGGCCGGCCCACCCGTGGGTGGGCGTGCAGAAGGGTCTGCGGTTGCCTCTGGGTGTGCCGCCACGGCCGGCCCACCCGTGGGTGGGCGTGCAGAACTGTTTGCGTGTGCCACTGGGTGTGCCGCCACGGCCGGCCCACCCGTGGGTGGGCGTGCAGAACTGTTTGCGTGTGCCACTGGGTGTGCCGCCACGGCCGGCCCACCCGTGGGTGGGCGTGCAGAACTGTTTGCGTGATGCCACTGGGTGTGCCGCCACGGCCGGCCCACCCGTGGGTGGGCGTGCAGAACTGTTTGCGTGTGCCACTGGGTGTGCCGCCACGGCCGGCCCACCCGTGGGTGGGCGTGCAGAACTGTTTGCGTGTGCCACTGGGTGTGCCGCCACGGCCGGCCCACCCGTGGGTGGGCGTGCAGAACTGTTTGCGTGTGCCTCTGGGTGTGCCGCCACGGCCGGCCCACCCGTGGGTGGGCGTGCAGAAGGGCGTGCAGTTGCCCCTGGGTGTGCCGCTACGGCCGGCCCACCCGTGGGTGGCCGTGCAGAAGGGCCTGCGTTTGCCTCTGGGTGTGCCGCCACGACCAGCCCACCCGTGGGTGGGCGTGCAGAACTGTTTGCATGTGCCACTGGGTGTGCCGCCACGGCCGGCCCACCCGTGGGTGGGCGTACAGAAGTGTTTGCGTGTGCCACAGGGTGTGCCGCCACGGCCGGCCCACCCGTGGGTGGGCGTGCAGAAGAGCTTGCGTGTGCCACTGGATGTGCCGCCACGGCCGGCCCACCCGTGGGTGCGCGTGCAGAACTGTGTGCGTGATCCACTGGGTGTGCCGCCACAGCCGGCTCACCCGTGGCTGGCGTGCAGAACTCTTTGCGTGTGCCACTGGGTGTGCCGCCACGGCCGGCCCACCCGTGGGTGGGCGTGCAGAAGGGCCTGCGGTTGCCTCTGGGTGTGCCGCCACGGCCGGCCCACCCGTGGGTGGGCGTGCAGAAGGGCCTGCGGTTGCCTCTTGCTGTGCCGCCACGGCCGGCCCACCCGTGGGTGGGCGTGCAGAAGGGCCGGCAGTTGCCTCTGGGTGTGCCGCCACGGCCGGCCGCCCGTGGGTGGGCGTGCAGAACTGTTTGCGTGTGCCACTGGGTGTGCCGCCACGGCCGGCCCACCCGTGGGTGGGCGTGCAGAAGGGTCTGCGGTTGCCTCTGGGTGTGCCGCCACGGCCGGCCCACCCGTGAGTGGGCGTGCAGAAGCTGTTTGCGTGTGCCACTGGGTGTGCCGCCACGGCCGGCCCACCCGTGGGTGGGCGTGCAGAACTGTTTGCGTGTGCCACTGGGTGTGCCGCCACGGCCGGCCCACCCGTGGGTGGGCGTGCAGAACTGTTTGCGTGTGCCACTGGGTGTGCCGCCACGGCCGGCCCACCCGTGGGTGGGCGTGCAGAACTGTTGCGTGTCCACTGGGTGTGCCGCCACAGCCGGCCCACCCGTGGCTGGCGTGCAGAACTCTTTGCGTGTGCCACTGGGTGTGCCGCCACGGCCGGCCCACCCGTGGGTGGGCGTGCAGAACTGTTTGCGTGTGCCACTGGGTGTGCCGCCACGGCCGGCCCACCCGTGGGTGGGCGTGCAGAAGTGCCTGCTGTTGCCCCGGGTGTGGCGGCGACCTGGGCTCGGTGCCGCCACGCCGGCCCACCCGTGGGTGGCCGTGCAGAACTGTTTGCGTGTGCCACTGGGTGTGCAGCCACGGCCGGCCCACCCGTGGGTGGGCGTGCAGAAGGTCTGCGGTTGCCTCTGGGTGTGCCGCCACGGCCGGCCCACCCGTGGGTGGGCGTGCAGAAGAGCCTGCGGTTGCCTCTGGGTGTGCCGCCACGGCCGGCCCACCCGTGGGTGGGCGTGCAGAACTGTTTGCGTGTGCCACTGGGTGTGCCGCCACGGCCGGCCCACCCGTGGGTGGGCGTGCAGAAGGGTTTGCGTGTTGCCTCTGGGTGTGCCGCCACGGCCGGCCCACCCGTGAGTGGGCGTGCAGAAGGGCCTGCGGTTGCCTCTGGGTGTGCCGCCACAGCCGGCCCACCCGTGGGTGGGCGTGCAGAACTGTTTGCGTGTGCCACTGGGTGTGCCGCCACGGCCGGCCCACCCGTGGAGTGGGCGTGCAGAAGGGTTTGCGTGTTGCCTCTGGGTGTGCCGCCACGGCCGGCCCACCCGTGGGTGGGCGTGCAGAACTGTTTGCGTGTGCCACTGGGTGTGCCGCCACGGCCGGCCCACCCGTGGGTGGGCGTGCAGAACTGTTTGCGTGTGCCACTGGGTGTGCCGCCACGGCCGGCCCACCCGTGGGTGGCGTGCAGAACTGTTTGCGTGTGCCACTGGGTGTGCCGCCACGGCCGGCCCACCCGTGGGTGGGCGTGCAGAACTGTTTGCGTGTGCCACTGGGTGTGCCGCCACGGCCGGCCCACCCGTGGGTGGGCGTGCAGAAGTGCTTGCGTGTTGCCTCTGGGTGTGCCGCCACGGCCGGCCCACCCGTGGGTGGGCGTGCAGAAGCTGTTTGCGTGTGCCACTGGGTGTGCCGCCACGGCCGGCCCACCCGTGGGTGGGCGTGCAGAACTGTTTGCGTGTGCCACTGGGTGTGCCGCCACAACCGGCCCACCCGTGGGTGGGCGTGCAGAACTGTTTGCGTGTGCCACTGGGTGTGCCGCCACGGCCGGCCCACCCGTGGGTGGGCGTGCAGAAGGGTTTGCGGTTGCCTCTGGGTGTGCCGCCACGGCCGGCCCACCCGTGGGTGGGCGTGCAGAAGGGCCTGCGGTTGCCTCTGGGTGTGCCGCCACGGCCGGCCCACCCGTGGGTGGGCGTGCAGAACTGTTTGCGTGTGCCACTGGGTGTGCCGCTACGGCCGGCCCACCCGTGGGTGGGCGTGCAGAACTGTTTGCGTGTGCCACTGGGTGTGCCGCCACGGCCGGCCCACCCGTGGGTGGGCGTGCAGAAGGGTTTGCGGTTGCCTCTGGGTGTGCCGCCACGGCCGGCCCACCCGTGGGTGGGCGTGCAGAAGGGCCTGCGGTTGCCTCTGGGTGTGCCGCCACAGCCGGCCCACCCGTGGGTGGGCGTGCAGAACTGTTTGCGTGTGCCACTGGGTGTGCCGCCACGGCCGGCCCACCCGTGGAGTGGGCGTGCAGAAGGGTTTGCGGTTGCCTCTGGGTGTGCCGCCACGGCCGGCCCACCCGTGGGTGGGCGTGCAGAACTGTTTGCGTGTGCCACTGGGTGTGCCGCCACGGCCGGCCCACCCGTGGGTGGGCGTGCAGAACTGTTTGCGTGTGCCACTGGGTGTGCCGCCACGGCCGGCCCACCCGTGGGTGGGCGTGCAGAACTGTTTGCGTGTGCCACTGGGTGTGCCGCCACGGCCGGCCCACCCGTGGGTGGGCGTGCAGAAGGGTTTGCGTGTTGCCTCTGGGTGTGCCGCCACGGCCGGCCCACCCGTGGGTGGGCGTGCAGAACTGTTTGCGTGTGCCACTGGGTGTGCCGCCACGGCCGGCCCACCCGTGGGTGGGCGTGCAGAACTGTTTGCGTGTGCCACTGGGTGTGCCGCCACGGCCGGCCCACCCGTGGGTGGGCGTGCAGAACTGTTTGCGTGTGCCACTGGGTGTGCCGCCACGGCCGGCCCACCCGTGGGTGGGCGTGCAGAACTGTTTGCGTGTGCCACTGGGTGTGCCGCCACGGCCGGCCCACCCGTGGGTGGGCGTGCAGAAGGGTTTGCGGTTGCCTCTGGGTGTGCCGCCACGGCCGGCCCACCCGTGGGTGGGCGTGCAGAACTGTTTGCGTGTGCCTCTGGGTGTGCCGCCACGGCCGGCCCACCCGTGGGTGGGCGTGCAGAACTGTTTGCGTGTGCCACTGGGTGTGCCGCCACGGCCGGCCCACCCGTGGGTGGGCGTGCAGAACTGTTTGCGTGTGCCACTGGGTGTGCCGCCACGGCCGGCCCACCCGTGGGTGGGCGTGCAGAAGGGTTTGCGGTTGCCTCTGGGTGTGCCGCCACGGCCGGCCCACCCGTGAGTGGGCGTGCAGAAGGGCCTGCGGTTGCCTCTGGGTGTGCCGCCACGGCCGGCCCACCCGTGGGTGGGCGTGCAGAACTGTTTGCGTGTGCCACTGGGTGTGCCGCCACGGCCGGCCCACCCGTGGGTGGGCGTGCAGAACTGTTTGCGTGTGCCACTGGGTGTGCCGCCACGGCCGGCCCACCCGTGGGTGGGCGTGCAGAACTGTTTGCGTGTGCCACTGGGTGTGCCGCCACGGCCGGCCCACCCGTGGGTGGGCGTGCAGAACTGTTTGCGTGTGCCACTGGGTGTGCCGCCACCGCCGGCTCACCCGTGGCTGGCGTGCAGAACTGTTTGCGTGTGCCACTGGGTGTGCCGCCACGGCCGGCCCACCCGTGGGTGGGCGTGCAGAACTGTTTGCGTGTGCCACTGGGTGTGCCGCCACGGCCGGCCCACCCGTGGGTGGGCGTGCAGAAGTGCCTGCGTTTGCCTCTGGGTGTGCCGCCACGGCCGGCCCACCCGTGGGTGGGCGTGCAGAACTGTTTGCGTGTGCCACTGGGTGTGCCGCCACGGCCGGCCCACCCGTGGGTGGGCGTGCAGAACTGTTTGCGTGTGCCACTGGGTGTGCCGCCACGGCCGGCCCACCCGTGGGTGGGCGTGCAGAACTGTTTGCGTGTGCCACTGGGTGTGCCGCCACGGCCGGCCCACCCGTGGGTGGGCGTGCAGAAGGGTTTGCGGTTGCCTCTGGGTGTGCCGCCACGGCCGGCCCACCCGTGGGTGGGCGTGCAGAAGGGCCTGCGGTTGCCTCTGGGTGTGCCGCCACGGCCGGCCCACCCGTGGGTGGGCGTGCAGAACTGTTTGCGTGTGCCACTGGGTGTGCCGCCACGGCCGGCCCACCCGTGGGTGGGCGTGCAGAAGGGTTTGCGGTTGCCTCTGGGTGTGCCGCCACGGCCGGCCCACCCGTGGGTGGGCGTGCAGAACTGTTTGCGTGTGCCACTGGGTGTGCCGCCACAGCCGGCCCACCCGTGGGTGGGCGTGCAGAACTGTTTACGTGTGCCACTGGGTGTGCCGCCACGGCCGGCCCACCCGAGGGTGGGCGTGCAGAAGGGTTTGCGGTTGCCTCTGGGTGTGCCGCCACGGCCGGCCCACCCGTGGGTGGGCGTGCAGAAAGGCCTGCGGTTGCCTCTGGGTGTGCCGCCACGGCCGGCCCACCCGTGGGTGGGCGTGCAGAACTGTTTGCGTGTGCCACTGGGTGTGCAGCCACGGCCGGCCCACCCGTGGGTGGGCGTGCAGAAGGGCCTGGGGTTGCCTCTCAGTGTGCCGCCACGGCCGGCCCACCCGTGGGTGGGCGTGCAGAACTGTTTGCGTGTGCCTCTGGGTGTGCCGCCACGGCCGGTTCACTCGTGGGTGTGCGTGCAGAACTGTTTGCGTGTGCCAATGGGTGTGCCGCCACGGCCGGCCCACCCGTGTGTGGGCGTGCAGAACTGTTTGCGTGTGCCTCTGGTTGTGCCGAACGGCCGGCCCACCCGTGGGTAGGCGTGCAGAAGGTCCTGCGGTTGCCTCTGGGTGTGCCGCCACGGCCGGCCCACCCGTGGGTGGGCGTGCAGAAGGGTTTGCGGTTCCTCGGGTGTGCCGCCACGGCCGGCTTACCCGTGGGTGGGCGTGCAGAAGGGCTGGCAGTTGCCTCTGGGTGTGCCGCCACGGCCGGCCACCCATGGTTGGGCGTGCAGAACTGTTTGCGTGTGCCTCTGGGTGTGCCGCCACGGCCGGCCCACCCGTGGAGTGGGCGTGCAGAAGGGCCTGCGGTTGCCTCTGGGTGTGCCGCCACGGCCGGCCCATTCGTGGGTGGGCGTGCAGAAAGGCTTAGGTTTGCCTCTGGGTGTGCTGCCACGGCCGGCCCACCCGTGGGTGGGCGTGCAGAACTGTTTGCGTGTGCCAATGGGTGTGCCGCCACGGCCGGCCCACCCGTGGGTGGGCGTGCAGAACTGTTTGCGTGTGCCACTGGGTGTGCCGCCACGGCCGGCCCACCCGTGGGTGGGCGTGCAGAACTGTTTGCGTGTGCCACTGGGTGTGCCGCCACGGCCGGCGCACCCGTGGGTGGGCGTGCAGAAGGGTTTGCGGTTGCCTCTGGGTGTGCCGCCACGGCCGGCCCACCCGTGGGTGGGCGTGCAGAAGTGCCTGCGTGTGCCTCTGGGTGTGCCGCCACGGCCGGCCCACCCGTGGGTGGGCGTGCAGAACTGTTTGCGTGTGCCTCTGGGTGTGCCGCCACGGCCGGCCCACCCGTGGGTGGGCGTGCAGAACTGTTTGCGTGTTGCCACTGGGTGTGCCGCCACGGCCGGCCCACCCGTGGGTGGGCGTGCAGAAAGGCCTGCGTGTTGCCTCTGGGTGTGCCGCCACGGCCGGCCCACCCGTGGGTGGGCGTGCAGAACTGTTTGCGTGTGCCACTGGGTGTGCCGCCACGGCCGGCCCACCCGTGGGTGGGCGTGCAGAAGTGTTTGCGTGTGCCTCTGGGTGTGCCGCCACGGCCGGCCCACCCGTGGGTGGGCGTGCAGAAGTGCCTGCGTGTTGCCTCTGGGTGTGCCGCCACGGCCCGGCCCACCCGTGGGTGGGCGTGCAGAACTGTTTGCGTGTGCCACTGGGTGTGCCGCCACGGCCGGCCCACCCGTGGGTGGGCGTGCAGAAAGTGTTTGCGTGTTGCCTCTGGGTGTGCCGCCACGGCCGGCCCACCCGTGGGTGGGCGTGCAGAACTGTTTGCGTGTGCCACTGGGTGTGCCGCCACGGCCGGCCCACCCGTGGGTGGGCGTGCAGAACTGTTTGCGTGTTGCCACTGGGTGTGCCGCCACGGCCGGCCCACCCGTGGGTGGGCGTGCAGAACTGTTTGCGTGTGCCACTGGGTGTGCCGCCACGGCCGGCCCACCCGTGGGTGGGCGTGCAGAACTGTTTGCGTGTGCCACTGGGTGTGCCGCCACGGCCGGCCCACCCGTGGGTGGGCGTGCAGAACTGTTTGCGTGTGCCACTGGGTGTGCCGCCACGGCCGGCCCACCCGTGGGTGGGCGTGCAGAACTGTTTGCGTGTGCCACTGGGTGTGCAGCCACGGCCGGCCCACCCGTGGGTGGGCGTGCAGAACGGTTTGCGTGTGCCACTGGGTGTGCCGCCACCGCCGGCTCACCCGTGGCTGGCGTGCAGAACTCTTTGCGTGTGCCACTAAGTGTGCCGCCACGGCCGGCCCACCCGTGGTTGGGCGTGCAGAACTGTTTGCGTGTGCCACTGGATGTGCCGCCACGGCCGGCCCACCCGTGGGTGGGCGTGCAGAAGATGCCTGCGTTTGCCTCTGGGTGTGCCGCCACGGCCGGCCCACCCGTGGGTGGGCGTGCAGAACTGTTTGCGTGTGCCACTGGATGTGCCGCCACGGCCGGCCCACCCGTGGGTGGGCGTGCAGAACTGTTTGCGTGTGCCACTGGGTGTGCCGCCACGACCGGCCCACCCGTGGGTGGGCGTGCAGAACTGTTTGCGTGTGCCACTGGGTGTGCCGCCACGGCCGGCCTACCCGTGGGTGGGCGTGCAGAAGGGTTTGCGGTTGCCTCTGGGTGTGCCGCCACGGCCGGCCCACCCGTGGGTGGGCGTGCAGAAGGGTTTGCGGTTGCCTCTGGGTGTGCCGCCACGGCCGGCCCACCCGTGGGTGGGCGTGCAGAACGTGTCTGCGTGTGCCTCTGGGTGTGCCGCCACGGCCGGCCCACCCGTGGGTGGGCGTGCAGAACTGTTTGCGTGTGCCACTGGGTGTGCCGCCACGGCCGGCCCACCCGTGGGTGGGCGTGCAGAACTGTTTGCGTGTGCCACTGGGTGTGCCGCCACGGCCGGCCCACCCGTGGGTGGGCGTGCAGAACTGTTTGCGTGTGCCACTGGGTGTGCCGCCACGGCCGGCCCACCCGTGGGTGGGCGTGCAGAAGGGTTTGCGGTTGCCTCTGGGTGTGCCGCCACGGCCGGCCCACCCGTGGGTGGGCGTGCAGAAGGGCCTTGCGTGTGCCTCTGGGTGTGCCGCCACGGCCGGCCCACCCGTGGGTGGGCGTGCAGAACTGTTTGCGTGTGCCACTGGGTGTGCCGCCACGGCCGGCCCACCCGTGGGTGGGCGTGCAGAACTGTTTGCGTGTGCCACTGGGTGTGCCGCCACGGCCGGCCCACCCGTGGGTGGGCGTGCAGAAGGGTTTGCGGTTGCCTCTGGGTGTGCCGCCACGGCCGGCCCACCCGTGGGTGGGCGTGCAGAAGGGCCTGCGGTTGCCTCTGGGTGTGCCGCCACAGCCGGCCCACCCGTGGGTGGGCGTGCAGAACTGTTTGCGTGTGCCACTGGGTGTGCCGCCACAACCGGCCCACCCGTGGGTGGGCGTGCAGAACTGTTTGCGTGTGCCACTGGGTGTGCCGCCACGGCCGGCCCACCCGTGGGTGGGCGTGCAGAACTGTTTGCGTGTGCCACTGGGTGTGCCGCCACCGCCGGCTCACCCGTGGCTGGCGTGCAGAACTGTTTGCGTGTGCCACTGGGTGTGCCGCCACGGCCGGCCCACCCGTGGTTGGGCGTGCAGAACTGTTTGCGTGTGCCACTGGGTGTGCCGCCACGGCCGGCCCACCCGTGGGTGGGCGTGCAGAAGTGCCTGCGTTTGCCTCTGGGTGTGCCGCCACGGCCGGCCCACCCGTGGGTGGGCGTGCAGAACTGTTTGCGTGTGCCACTGGGTGTGCCGCCACGGCCGGCCCACCCGTGGGTGGGCGTGCAGAACTGTTTGCGTGTGCCACTGGGTGTGCCGCCACGGCCGGCCCACCCGTGGGTGGGCGTGCAGAACTGTTTGCGTGTGCCACTGGGTGTGCCGCCACGGCCGGCCCACCGTGGGTGGGCGTGCAGAAGGGTTTGCGGTTGCCTCTGGGTGTGCCGCCACGGCCGGCCCACCCGTGGGTGGGCGTGCAGAAGGGCCTGCGGTTGCCTCTGGGTGTGCCGCCACGGCCGGCCCACCCGTGGGTGGGCGTGCAGAACTGTTTGCGTGTGCCACTGGGTGTGCAGCCACGGCCGGCCCACCCGTGGGTGGGCGTGCAGAACTGTTTGCGGTTGCCTCTGGGTGTGCCGCCACGGCCGGCCCACCCGTGGGTGGGCGTGCAGAAGGGTTTGCGGTTGCCTCTGGGTGTGCCGCCACGGCCGGCCCACCCGTGAGTGGGCGTGCAGAAGGGCCTGCGGTTGCCTCTGGGTGTGCCGCCACGGCCGGCCCACCCGTGGGTGGGCGTGCAGAACTGTTTGCGTGTGCCACTGGGTGTGCCGCCACGGCCGGCCCACCCGTGGGTGGGCGTGCAGAACTGTTTGCGTGTGCCTCTGGGTGTGCCGCCACGGCCGGTTCACTCGTGGGTGTGCGTGCAGAACTGTTTGCGTGTGCCAATGGGTGTGCCGCCACGGCCGGCCCACCCGTGTGTGGGCGTGCAGAACTGTTTGCGTGTGCCTCTGGTTGTGCCGAACGGCCGGCCCACCCGTGGGTAGGCGTGCAGAAGGTCCTGCGGTTGCCTCTGGGTGTGCCGCCACGGCCGGCCCACCCGTGGGTGGGCGTGCAGAAGGGTTTGCGGTTCCTCCGGGTGTGCCGCCACGGCCGGCTTACCCGTGGGTGGGCGTGCAGAAGGGCCGGCAGTTGCCTCTGGGTGTGCCGCCACGGCCGGCCACCCATGGTTGGGCGTGCAGAACTGTTTGCGTGTGCCTCTGGGTGTGCCGCTACGGCCGGCCCACCCGTGGGTGGGCGTGCAGAAGGGCCTGCGGTTGCCTCTGGGTGTGCCGCCACGGCCGGCCCACCCGTGGGTGGGCGTGCAGAAAGGCTTGGGTTTGCCTCTGGGTGTGCTGCCACGGCCGGCCCACCCGTGGGTGGGCGTGCAGAACTGTTTGCGTGTGCCACTGGGTGTGCCGCCACGGCCGGCCCACCCGTGGGTGGGCGTGCAGAACTGTTTGCGTGTGCCACTGGGTGTGCCGCCACGGCCGGCCCACCCGTGGGTGGGCGTGCAGAACTGTTTGCGTGTGCCACTGGGTGTGCCGCCACGGCCGGCCCACCCGTGGGTGGGCGTGCAGAAGGGTTTGCGGTTGCCTCTGGGTGTGCCGCCACGGCCGGCCCACCCGTGGGTGGGCGTGCAGAAGGGCCTGCGTGTGCCTCTGGGTGTGCCGCCACGGCCGGCCTACCCGTGGGTGGGCGTGCAGAACTGTTTGCGTGTGCCTCTGGGTGTGCCGCCACAGCCGGCCCACCCGTGGGTGGGCGTGCAGAACTGTTTGCGTGTGCCACTGGGTGTGCCGCCACGGCCGGCCCACCCGTGGGTGGGCGTGCAGAACGGTCTGCGGTTGCCTCTGGGTGTGCCGCCACGGCCGGCCCACCCGTGGGTGGGCGTGCAGAACTGTTTGCGTGTGCCACTGGGTGTGCCGCCACGGCCGGCCCACCCGTGGGTGGGCGTGCAGAACTGTTTGCGTGTGCCACTGGGTGTGCCGCCACGGCCGGCCCACCCGTGGGTGGGCGTGCAGAAGAGCCTGCGTGTTGCCTCTGGGTGTGCCGCCACGGCCGGCCCACCCGTGTGTGGGCGTGCAGAAATGTTTGCGTGTGCCACTGGGTGTGCCGCCACGGCCGGCCCACCCGTGGGTGGGCGTGCAGAAGGGTCTGCGTTTGCCTCTGGGTGTGCCGCCACGGCCGGCCCACCCGTGGGTGGGCGTGCAGAACTGTTTGCGTGTGCCACTGGGTGTGCCGCCACGGCCGGCCCACCCGTGGGTGGGCGTGCAGAAGTGTTTGCGTGTGCCACTGGGTGTGCCGCCACGGCCGGCCCACCCGTGGGTGGGCGTGCAGAACTGTTTGCGTGATGCCACTGGGTGTGCCGCCACGGCCGGCCCACCCGTGGCTGGCGTGCAGAACTCTTTGCGTGTGCCACTGGGTGTGCCGCCACGGCCGGCCCACCCGTGGGTGGGCGTGCAGAACTGTTTGCGTGTGCCACTGGGTGTGCCGCCACGGCCGGCCCACCCGTGGGTGGGCGTGCAGAACTGTTTGCGTGTGCCACTGGGTGTGCCGCCACGGCCGGCCCACCCGTGGGTGGGCGTGCAGAAGTGTCTGCGTTTGCCTCTGGGTGTGCCGCCACGGCCGGCCCACCCGTGGGTGGGCGTGCAGAAGTGTCTGCGGTTGCCTCTGGGTGTGCCGCCACGGCCGGCCCACCCGTGGGTGGGCGTGCAGAAGGGCCTGCGTGTGCCTCTGGGTGTGCCGCCACGGCCGGCCCACCCGTGGGTGGGCGTGCAGAACTGTTTGCGTGTGCCACTGGGTGTGCCGCCACGGCCGGCCCACCCGTGGGTGGGCGTGCAGAAGGTTCTGCGTTTGCCTCTGGGTGTGCCGCCACGGCCGGCCCACCCGTGGGTGGGCGTGCAGAAGTGCCTGCGTGTTGCCTCTGGGTGTGCCGCCACGGCCGGCCCACCCGTGGGTGGGCGTGCAGAACTGTTTGCGTGTGCCACTGGGTGTGCCGCCACGGCCGGCCCACCCGTGGGTGGGCGTGCAGAACTGTTTGCGTGTGCCACTGGGTGTGCCGCCACGGCCGGCCCACCCGTGGGTGGGCGTGCAGAAGGGTTTGCGGTGTGCCTCTGGGTGTGCCGCCACGGCCGGCCCACCCGTGGGTGGGCGTGCAGAAGTGCCTGCGTGTTGCCTCTGGGTGTGCCGCCACGGCCGGCCCACCCGTGGGTGGGCGTGCAGAACTGTTTGCGTGTGCCACTGGGTGTGCCGCCACGGCCGGCCCACCCGTGGGTGGGCGTGCAGAAGGGTTTGCGGTGTGCCTCTGGGTGTGCCGCCACGGCCGGCCCACCCGTGGGTGGGCGTGCAGAACTGTTTGCGTGTGCCACTGGGTGTGCCGCCACGGCCGGCCCACCCGTGGGTGGGCGTGCAGAACTGTTTGCGTGTGCCACTGGGTGTGCCGCCACGGCCGGCCCACCCGTGGGTGGGCGTGCAGAACTGTTTGCGTGTGTCACTGGGTGTGCCGCCACGGCCGGCCCACCCGTGGGTGGGCGTGCAGAACTGTTTGCGTGTGCCACTGGGTGTGCCGCCACGGCCGGCCCACCCGTGGGTGGGCGTGCAGAAGGGTCTGCGTTTGCCTCTGGGTGTGCCGCCACGGCCGGCCCACCCGTGGGTGGGCGTGCAGAACTGTTTGCGTGTGCCACTGGGTGTGCCGCCACGGCCGGCCCACCCGTGGGTGGGCGTGCAGAACTGTTTGCGTGTGCCACTGGGTGTGCCGCCACGGCCGGCCCACCCGTGGGTGGGCGTGCAGAACTGTTTGCGTGTGCCACTGGGTGTGCCGCCACGGCCGGCCCACCCGTGGGTGGGCGTGCAGAAGGGTTTGCGGTTGCCTCTGGGTGTGCCGCCACGGCCGGCCCACCCGTGGGTGGGCGTGCAGAAGGGCCTGCGGTTGCCTCTCGGTGTGCCGCCACGGCCGGCCCACCCGTGGGTGGGCGTGCAGAACTGTTTGCGTGTGCCTCTGGGTGTGCCGCCACGGCCGGCCCACCCGTGGGTGGGCGTGCAGAAGTGTTTGCGTGTTGCCTCTGGGTGTGCCGCCACGGCCGGCCCACCCGTGGGTGGGCGTGCAGAACTGTTTGCGTGTGCCACTGGGTGTGCCGCCACGGCCGGCCCACCCGTGGGTGGGCGTGCAGAAGTGTTTGCGTGTGCCACTGGGTGTGCCGCCACGGCCGGCCCACCCGTGGGTGGGCGTGCAGAACTGTTTGCGTGTGCCACTGGGTGTGCCGCCACGGCCGGCCCACCCGTGGGTGGGCGTGCAGAACTGTTTGCGTGTGCCACTGGGTGTGCCGCCACGGCCGGCCCACCCGTGGGTGGGCGTGCAGAAGGTGCCTGCGGTTGCCTCTGGGTGTGCCGCCACGGCCGGCCCACCCGTGGGTGGGCGTGCAGAACTGTTTGCGTGTGCCACTGGGTGTGCCGCCACGGCCGGCCCACCCGTGGGTGGGCGTGCAGAACTGTTTGCGTGTGCCACTGGGTGTGCCGCCACGGCCGGCCCACCCGTGGGTGGGCGTGCAGAACTGTTTGCGTGTGCCACTGGGTGTGCCGCCACGGCCGGCCCACCCGTGGGTGGGCGTGCAGAAGTGTTTGCGTGTTGCCTCTGGGTGTGCCGCCACGGCCGGCCCACCCGTGGGTGGGCGTGCAGAACTGTTTGCGTGTGCCTCTGGGTGTGCCGCCACGGCCGGCCCACCCGTGGGTGGGCGTGCAGAACTGTTTGCGTGTGCCACTGGGTGTGCCGCCACGGCCGGCCCACCCGTGGAGTGGGCGTGCAGAACTGTTTGCGTGTGCCACTGGGTGTGCCGCCACGGCCGGCCCACCCGTGGGTGGGCGTGCAGAAGTGTTTGCGGTGTGCCTCTGGGTGTGCCGCCACGGCCGGCCCACCCGTGGGTGGGCGTGCAGAAGTGTCTGCGTGTTGCCTCTGGGTGTGCCGCCACAGCCGGCCCACCCGTGGGTGGCGTGCAGAACTGTTTGCGTGTGCCACTGGTGTGTGCAGCCACGGCCGGCCCACCCGTGGGTGGGCGTGCAGAACTGTTTGCATGTGCCACTGGGTGTGCAGCCACGGCCGGCCCACCCGTGGGTGGGCGTGCAGAAGTGCCTGCGTGTGCCACTGGGTGTGCCGCCACGGCCGGCCCACCCGTGGGTGGGCGTGCAGAAGTGCCTGCGTTTGCCTCTGGGTGTGGCGCCACGGCCGGCCCACCCGTGCGTGGGCGTGCAGAAGTGCCTGCGGTTGCCTCTGGGTGTGCCGCCACGGCCGGCCCACCTGTGGGTGGGCGTGCAGAAGGGCCTCCGTGTGCCTCTGGGTGTGCCGCCACGGCCGGCCCACCCGTGGGTGGGCGTGCAGAACTGTTTGCGTGTGCCACTGGGTGTGCCGCCACGGCCGGCCCACCCGTGGGTGGGCGTGCAGAAGGGTTTGCGGTTGCCTCTGGGTGTGCCGCCACGGCCGGCCCACCCGTGAGTGGGCGTGCAGAAGGGCCTGCGGTTGCCTCTGGGTGTGCCGCCACAGCCGGCCCACCCGTGGGTGGGCGTGCAGAACTGTTTGCGTGTGCCACTGGGTGTGCCGCCACGGCCGGCCCACCCGTGGAGTGGGGCGTGCAGAAGGGTTTGCGGTTGCCTCTGGGTGTGCCGCCACGGCCGAGCCACCCGTGGGTGGGCGTGCAGAACTGTTTGCGTGTGCCACTGGGTGTGCAGCCACGGCCGGCCCACCCGTGGGTGGGCGTGCAGAACTGTTTGCGTGTGCCACTGGGTGTGCCGCCACCGCCGGCTCACCCGTGGCTGGCGTGCAGAACTGTTTGCGTGTGCCACTGGGTGTGCCGCCACAGCCGGCCCACCCGTGTTTGGGCGTGCAGAACTGTTTGCGTGTGCCACTGGGTGTGCAGCCACGGCCGGCCCACCCGTGGGTGGGCGTGCAGAACTGTTTGCGTGTGCCACTGGGTGTGCCGCCACAACCGGCCCACCCGTGGGTGGGCGTGCAGAACTGTTTGCGTGTGCCACTGGGTGTGCAGCCACGGCCGGCCCACCCGTGGGTGGGCGTGCAGAAGGGTTTGCGTGTGCCACTGGGTGTGCCGCCACCGCCGGCTCACCCGTGGCTGGCGTGCAGAACTCTTTGCGTGTGCCACTAAGTGTGCCGCCACGGCCGGCCTACCCGAGGGTGGGCGTGCAGAAGGGTTTGCGGTTGCCTCTGGGTGTGCCGCCACGGCCGGCCCACCCGTGGGTGGGCGTGCAGAAGGGTTTGCGGTTGCCTCTGCGTGTGCCGCCACGGCCGGCCCACCCGTGGGTGGGCGTGCAGAAGTGCCTGCGTTTGCCTCTGGGTGTGCCGCCACGGCCGGCCCACCCGTGGGTGGGCGTGCAGAACTGTTTGCGTGTGCCACTGGATGTGCCACCACGGCCGGCCCACCCGTGGGTGGGCGTGCAGAACTGTTTGCGTGTGCCACTGGGTGTGCCGCCACAACCGGCCCACCCGTGGGTGGGCGTGCAGAACTGTTTACGTGTGTCACTGGGTGTGCTGCCACGGCCGGCGTACCCGAGGGTGGGCGTGCAGAAGGGTTTGCGGTTGCCTCTGGGTGTGCCGCCACGGCCGGCCCACCCGTGGGTGGGCGTGCAGAAGGGCCTTTGTGTGCCTCTGGGTGTGCCGCCACGGCCGGCCCACCCGTGGGTGGGCGTGCAGATCTGTTTGCGTGTGCCACTGGGTGTGCCGCTACGGCCGGCCCACCCGTGGGTGGGCGTGCAGAACTGTTTGCGTGTGCCACTGGGTGTGCCGCCACGGCCGGCCCACCCATGGCTGCGCGTGCAGAAGGGTTTGCGGTTGCCTCTGGGTGTGCCGCCACGGCCGGCCCACCCGTGAGTGGGCGTGCAGAAGGGCCTGCGGTTGCCTCTGGGTGTGCCGCCACAGCCGGCCCACCCGTGGGTGGGCGTGCAGAACTGTTTGCGTGTGCCACTGGGTGTGCCGCCACAACCGGCCCACCCGTGGGTGGGCGTGCAGAACTGTTTGCGTGTGCCACTGGGTGTGCCGCCACGGCCGGCCCATCCGTGGGTGGGCGTGCAGAACTGTTTGCGTGTGCCACTGGGTGTGCCGCCACCGCCGGCTCACCCGTGGCTGGCGTGAAGAACTCTTTGCGTGTGCCACTAAGTGTGCCGCCACGGCCGGCCCACCCGTGGTTGGGCGTGCAGAACTTTTTGCGTGTGCCACTGGATGTGCCGCCACGGCCGGCCCACCCGTGGGTGGGCGTGCAGAACTGTTTGCGTGTGCCACTGGGTGTGCCGCCACAGCCGGCCCACCCGTGGGTGGGCGTGCAGAACTGTTTACGTGTGCCACTGGGTGTGCCGCCACGGCCGGCCTACCCGAGGGTGGGCGTGCAGAAGGGTTTGCGGTTGCCTCTGGGTGTGCCGCCACGGCCGGCCCACCCGTGGGTGGGCGTGCAGAAGGGCCTGCGGTTGCCTCTGGGTGTGCCGCCACGGCCGGCCCACCCGTGGGTGGGCGTGCAGAACTGTTTGCGTGTGCCACTGGGTGTGCAGCCTCGGCCGGCCCACCCGTGGGTGGGCGTGCAGAACTGTTTGCGGTTGCCTCTGGGTGTGCCGCCACGGCCGGCCCACCCGTGGGTGGGCGTGCAGAAGGGTTTGCGGTTGCCTCTGGGTGTGCCGCCACGGCCGGCCCACCCGTGAGTGGGCGTGCAGAAGGGCCTGCGATTGCCTCTGGGTGTGCCGCCACGGCCGGCCCACCCGTGGGTGGGCGTGCAGAACTGTTTGCGTGTGCCACTGGGTGTGCCGCCACGGCCGGCCCACCCGTGGGTGGGCGTGCAGAACTGTTTGCGTGTGCCTCTGGGTGTGCCGCCACGGCCGGTTCACTCGTGGGTGTGCGTGCAGAACTGTTTGCGTGTGCCAATGGGTGTGCCGCCACGGCCGGCCCACCCGTGTGTGGGCGTGCAGAACTGTTTGCGTGTGCCTCTGGTTGTGCCGAACGGCCGGCCCACCCGTGGGTAGGCGTGCAGAAGGTCCTGCGGTTGCCTCTGGGTGTGCCGCCACGGCCGGCCCACCCGTGGGTGGGCGTGCAGAAGGGTTTGCGGTTCCTCGGGTGTGCCGCCACGGCCGGCTTACCCGATGGGTGGGGCGTGCAGAAGGGCCGGCAGTTGCCTCTGGGTGTGCCGCCACGGCCGGCCACCCATGGTTAGGCGTGCAGAACTGTTTTCGTGTGCCTCTGGGTGTGCCGCTACGGCCGGCCCACCCGTGGGTGGGCGTGCAGAAGGGCCTGCGGTTGCCTCTGGGTGTGCCGCCACGGCCGGCCCATTCGTGGAGTGGGCGTGCAGAAAGGCTTAGGTTTGCCTCTGGGTGTGCTGCCACGGCCGGCCCACCCGTGGGTGGGCGTGCAGAACTGTTTGCGTGTGCCAATGGGTGTGCCGCCACGGCCGGCCCACCCGTGGAGTGGGCGTGCAGAACTGTTTGCGTGTGCCACTGGGTGTGCCGCCACGGCCGGCCCACCCGTGGGTGGGCGTGCAGAACTGTTTGCGTGTGCCACTGGGTGTGCCGCCACGGCCGGCGCACCCGTGGAGTGAGCGTGCAGAAGGGTTTGCGGTTGCCTCTGGGTGTGCCGCCACGGCCGGCCCACCCGTGGGTGGGGCGTGCAGAAGGGCCTGCGTGTGCCTCTGGGTGTGCCGCCACGGCCGGCCTACCCGTGGGTGGGCGTGCAGAACTGTTTGCGTGTGCCACTGGATGTGCCGCCACGGCAGGCCCACCCGTGGGTGGGCGTGCAGAAGTGCCTGCGATTGCCTCTGGGTGTGCCGCCACGGCCGGCCCACCCGTGGGTGGGCGTGCAGAACTGTTTGCGTGTGCCACTGGGTGTGCCGCCACGGCCGGCCCACCCGTGGGTGGGCGTGCAGAACTGTTTGCGTGTGCCACTGGGTGTGCCGCCACAACCGGCCCACCCGTGGGTGGGCGTGCAGAACTGTTTGCGTGTGCCACTGGGTGTGCCGCCACGGCCGGCCTACCCGAGGGTGGGCGTGCAGAAGGGTTTGCGGTTGCCTCTGGGTGTGCCGCCACGGCCGGCCCACCCGTGGGTGGGCGTGCAGAACTGTTTGCGTGTGCCTCTGGGTGTGCCGCCACGGCCGGGCCACCCGTGGGTGGGCGTGCAGAACTGTTTGCGTGTGCCACTGGGTGTGCCGCTACGGCCGGCCCACCCGTGGGTGGGCGTGCAGAACTGTTTGCGTGTGCCACTGGGTGTGCCGCCACGGCCGGCCCACCCATGGCTGCGCGTGCAGAAGGGTTTGCGGTTGCCTCTGGGTGTGCCGCCACGGCCGGCCCACCCGTGAGTGGGCGTGCAGAAGGGCCTGCGGTTGCCTCTGGGTGTGCCGCCACAGCCGGCCCACCCGTGGGTGGGCGTGCAGAACTGTTTGCGTGTGCCACTGGGTGTGCCGCCACGGCCGGCCCACCCGTGGGTGGGCGTGCAGAAGGGTTTGCGGTTGCCTCTGGGTGTGCCGCCACGGCCGGCCCACCCGTGGGTGGGCGTGCAGAACTGTTTGCGTGTGCCACTGGGTGTGCCGCCACAACCGGCCCACCGTGGGTGGGCGTGCAGAACTGTTTGCGTGTGCCACTGGGTGTGCAGCCACGGCCGGCCCACCCGTGGGTGGGCGTGCAGAACTGTTTTCGTGTGCCACTGGGTGTGCCGCCACGGCCGGCCCACCCGTGGGTGGGCGTACAGAAGTGTTTGCGTGTGCCACTGGGTGTGCCGCCACGGCCGGCCCACCCGTGGGTGGGCGTGCAGAACTGTTTGCGTGTGCCACTGGATGTGCCGCCACGGCCGGCCCACCCGTGGGTGGGCGTGCAGAACTGTATGCGTGATCCACTGGGTGTGCCGCCACAGCCGGCTCACCCGTGGCTGGCGTGCAGAACTCTTTGCGTGTGCCACTGAGTGTGCCGCCACGGCCGGCCCACCCGTGGGTGGGCGTGCAGAACTGTTTGCATGTGCCACTGGGTGTGCAGCCACGGCCGGCCCACCCGTGGGTGGGCGTGCAGAAGTGCCTGCGTGTGCCACTGGGTGTGCCGCCACGGCCGGCCCACCCGTGGGTGGGCGTGCAGAAGTGCCTGCGTTTGCCTCTGGGTGTGGCGCCACGGCCGGCCCACCCGTGCGTGGGCGTGCAGAAGTGCCTGCGGTTGCCTCTGGGTGTGCCGCCACGGCCGGCCCACCTGTGGGTGGGCGTGCAGAAGGGCCTCCGTGTGCCTCTGGGTGTGCCGCCACGGCCGGCCCACCCGTGGGTGGGCGTGCAGAACTGTTTGCGTGTGCCACTGGGTGTGCCGCCACGGCCGGCCCACCCGTGGGTGGGCGTGCAGAAGGGTTTGCGGTTGCCTCTGGGTGTGCCGCCACGGCCGGCCCACCCGTGAGTGGGCGTGCAGAAGGGCCTGCGGTTGCCTCTGGGTGTGCCGCCACAGCCGGCCCACCCGTGGGTGGGCGTGCAGAACTGTTTGCGTGTGCCACTGGGTGTGCCGCCACGGCCGGCCCACACGTGGGTGGGCGTGCAGAAGGGTTTGCGGTTGCCTCTGGGTGTGCCGCCACGGCCGGGCCACCCGTGGGTGGGCGTGCAGAACTGTTTGCGTGTGCCACTGGGTGTGCAGCCACGGCCGGCCCACCCGTGGGTGGGCGTGCAGAACTGTTTGCGTGTGCCACTGGGTGTGCCGCCACCGCCGGCTCACCCGTGGCTGGCGTGCAGAACTGTTTGCGTGTGCCACTGGGTGTGCCGCCACAGCCGGCCCACCCGTGGTTGGGCGTGCAGAACTGTTTGCGTGTGCCACTGGGTGTGCAGCCACGGCCGGCCCACCCGTGGGTGGGCGTGCAGAACTGTTTGCGTGTGCCACTGGGTGTGCCGCCACAACCGGCCCACCCGTGGGTGGGCGTGCAGAACTGTTTGCGTGTGCCACTGGGTGTGCAGCCACGGCCGGCCCACCCGTGGGTGGGCGTGCAGAAGGGTTTGCGTGTGCCACTGGGTGTGCCGCCACCGCCGGCTCACCCGTGGCTGGCGTGCAGAACTCTTTGCGTGTGCCACTAAGTGTGCCGCCACGGCCGGCCTACCCGAGGGTGGGCGTGCAGAAGGGTTTGCGGTTGCCTCTGGGTGTGCCGCCACGGCCGGCCCACCCGTGGGTGGGCGTGCAGAAGGGTTTGCGGTTGCCTCTGCGTGTGCCGCCACGGCCGGCCCACCCGTGGGTGGGCGTGCAGAAGTGCCTGCGTTTGCCTCTGGGTGTGCCGCCACGGCCGGCCCACCCGTGGGTGGGCGTGCAGAACTGTTTGCGTGTGCCACTGGATGTGCCGCCACGGCCGGCCCACCCGTGGGTGGGCGTGCAGAACTGTTTGCGTGTGCCACTGGGTGTGCCGCCACAACCGGCCCACCCGTGGGTGGGCGTGCAGAACTGTTTACGTGTGTCACTGGGTGTGCTGCCACGGCCGGCGTACCCGAGGGTGGGCGTGCAGAAGGGTTTGCGGTTGCCTCTGGGTGTGCCGCCACGGCCGGCCCACCCGTGGGTGGGCGTGCAGAAGGGCCTGCTGTGTGCCTCTGGGGTGTGCCGCCACGGCCGGCCCACCCGTGGGTGGGCGTGCAGATCTGTTTGCGTGTGCCACTGGGTGTGCCGCTACGGCCGGCCCACCCGTGGGTGGGCGTGCAGAACTGTTTGCGTGTGCCACTGGGTGTGCCGCCACGGCCGGCCCACCCATGGCTGCGCGTGCAGAA